>JAVXUL010065651.1:0-10056 GCA_035590515.1 Trichilia minutiflora
ATCAATATAAAATCACATAATAAACCTTAATAAGCAAAAATATTTATATTATCGTGGCATTTCATCACATATTTGTAAAATAGGATTTAAATAGATTAATAAAACCAAAAAGAGTCCACTTATAACTTAGGGAGTATACACTCTCTAATTCCCTCCGTTTCTCGATGAGTCATGCGAGTACCTCGATCTCAAACCGTCGCCTAACTACACGCATAACATATTATCAATACACGTCCCAACATAAATAAAAGTACGAATATACGAAATGCATACTATTTTGGGTTTCTAATAATTGAACCATTACACGTAACCATCTAAAATCTTCGTTAAACCTTCAATTATCTAATTAATATCGATATGGACCCACATTACGGTTAAACCAACTCATTACGATTAACATTTGTGATTTTGACTTGTGGGCCCCATGCATTCATCAAAACAGTAATCGGAGTTACTGTTTATATTCATACAAAATCTCTGAAATTATAAATCTAACTTCTTACGACTTCCACGACTCCTTTATAACCCACATTACGTATAAAAACTAAGATTTAAGTGATAAATCTAAAGAAATAGATACGAAAACTTATACGAATCAAAATATTTAAAATGACGAAATGAACATATAAACGAGTTAGAATTGAAGCTACAAACCTCGTGGTGTGGTCGGTTTACCCTGATTTCGCCTCTAACTCGAAAAACCCTAATTTCTCCTTCAAGAACCTTAGCTTCTCATTTTGATTCCTGAGCTCCAATCCACCAATTGATGCTCCCGGATAGTTAGATGCGTAGAATGTAAATCACAAGCGAAGAGAAATCAAAATTTAGCAAAGATTTGGGTGATGGATAGAGAGGGCAATGTGAAAAGAGGAGGAGAAGAGAAAAAGAGAAAAAGGAGAATACCCTAAAAATTCGATCCCCTGACCCCTATTTATAGAAAAAGAATGAAATTACCATTTTGCCCTTAAGTTTTCTTAAGGAGAAGTTTTCAAAAGAGGGTAATTTTGGTCATTTCGCGTCGATTCGTTCGATCGAACCACCCCCTTTGGTCGAACGAATAACAGTTCGTTCGAACGAATTCTTCAGCGTCTACAGAAGTCAGAGAGCTTCCAAATTGCTAGTCGATAGAATCCTTCTTCGTTTGAACGAACCAACACTTCGGTTGAACGAATGGCTTCTTCGATCGAACGAAGTCCAATTCGTTCGAACGAATCTGAAGCCATAAATTTTCTAGAAAGTTCTCAAAATTTTGGTTGAACGAATCATCCATTCGGTCGATCGAACCCACCAAAAATTGAAATCTCACCTTCGGACTTTATTATAATCAATTCGACTTTCCAAATGAGTACAAAATTACACCCACACACACTCAAAATATAAAATGAATTCAATTACATGAACTGGACAAGTAAGAAATGATAATTATACCCTCAAGGTCTAAGTACGAATCTCACAAATCTATCCCCTTAAAAGAATTTTGTCCCCAAAATTCAATGTACCTTATTACTAGAAAAGATGAGGGTATTGTCATAACATCTGTAGTTCAGGCTCCCATGTCATTTCCTCAACCATATCACTTCTCCACAAAACTTTTACCATAGGAATAACTTTGCTTCTCAAAGTCCGCTCTTGTCGGTCAAGTATAGCCACAGGTTGCACTTTGCACTTCAAATCTTTTCTCAAATTGATAGACAATACATGAATAACATGAGAAGGATCAGGTACGTACTTCTTTAACATGGATACATAGAAGACATCATGTATCCTCTACATCTCTGGTAGTAACTCCAACCTATAAGCTACTAGGCCAATCCACTCAATAATCCTGAAGGGTCCAATAAATCTTGGATGAAGCTTTTCTCAATTCCGAAATCGAATCACTCCTTTCCAGGGTGATACTTTCAAGAATACCTGCTCACCCACATCGAATTCCAAGTTCCTTCTCCTATTATCCGAGTACGATTTCTGTCTGTCCTGAGCAGTCTTCAACCTGTTTCGGATAATTTTCACTTTCTTTGCGGTGGCTTCAATCAACTCAATATTATCTAGCTTCCTTTCGCCCACTTCATCCCAGCATAAAGGAGTTCTACACCTTCTCCCATACAAAGCCTCGTATGGTGCCATTCCTATGCTGGATTGATAGCTGTTATTATAGGCGAATTCAGCTAATGGCAGATATCGATCCCAGCTTCCCTAAAATTTTAACACACACCCTCTCAGCATATCTTTTAGAGTCTGGATAGTCCTCTTAGATTGTCCGTCTGTCTGAGGGTGGTATGTAGAACTGAAGTTTAACCTCGTATCCATAACTTTCTATAGACTAGGCCAGAACCGAGATGTAAAATAAGGATCTCGATCTGACAAAATTATCACAGGCACACCATGTAACCTCACAATTTCTACCACATACAATCTTGCTAGCTTCTCAATTGAATACTTAGTTCTAATGGGTAGAAAGTAAGCAGTTTTTGTCAACCTATCCATGATCACCCATATTGCATCATATCTTGATCGAGTATGCGACAGTCTTATTACAAAGTCCATGGTGATGTGCTCCTATTTTCATTCTGGTATAGGTAGTGGCTAAAGTGTCCCTGCTGGTTTTTGATGTTCAGCTTTAACTTGCTGACAAGCCATACACGTGGCAACAAATTCTGTAATATCTCTTTTCATCCCATACCACCAATAGTTCTCTCTGATGGTTCTGTATATTTTAGTGCTACCTGGATGTATGGCAAAAGTCGAACAGTAAGCTTCTTCCAAGATGGCATTTCTTAATTCACGATCTAAGGATACACATATCCTACCTCTCAAGGTTAAAACTCCATCCTAAGAGATATAGAAATCCCCTGCATTACTATCCATAATGTTCTGACAAACATTCACTAATTCTGGATCCTGCATCTGCCTTTCTTTAATCTGTTCTCATAGAGTTGGTCTCACAACAAAACTAGCTAACATCAAACCATTCTGATCGTACTCAATAGTTACCCGTAGACTTTTCAATTCTAATAACAAAGGAAGATATACTGATCGAACATACGCCACTATTACTGAAGACTTCCTACTCAAAGCGTCTACCACCACATTGGCTTTACCTGGGTGATAATCAATCACCAAATCATAATCTTTAATTAACTCAAGCCATCTTCTCTATCTCAGGTTCAGTTCCTTCTGAGTGAACAAATATTTCAAACTCTGATGATCAGTAAAAATCTGACACCTCTCTCCATATAAGTAATGTGTCCAGATCTTCAAAACAAAGACTATGCTGCCAATTCTAAATCATAGGTCGGGTAATTCTCCTCATGCTTCTTAAGCTGTCTAAAAGCATAGGTAATTACTTTCCTATTCTGTATTAGCACGTATCCCAATCCTTGTCTGCAGGCATCACTAAAAACTATATATCCTTCACCAGGGATAGGTAGTGTCAAAACTAGAGTTGAGGTAAGGCGATTCTTCAACTCTTGAAAATACTGCTTGCATCTCTCATCCCACTCAAACTTGATATCTTTTCTCGTTAAACATGTTAGTAGGGCAACTATCAAAGAAAAATTCTCAACAAACTTTCTATAGTAGCCTGCCAATCCAAGGAAACTTCTAACCTCCGTTACAATCCTCGACCTCTTCTATTGAACTATAGCTTTCACTTTCCGAGGATCCACAAAAATGCCTTCTTTTGAGACCACATGTCCCAAGAGTGTCACTTCTCGAAGCCAAAACTCACACTTCGAGAATTTTACATATAATCTTTTCTCTCTCAGAATCTGGAGAATAATTCGGAGATACTGAGCATGTTCTCTCTTGGTCTTCGAGTAAACCAGGATATCATCGATAAAAACAATTATAAACTTATCGAGATATAGGTGGAATACCTGATTTATGAGGTCCATGAATACAACTGGGGCATTGGTTAACCCAAACAGCATCACAAGGAACTCATAATGACCATAACGAGTCTAAAAAGTTGTTTTGGCTACGTCACTATCCTTAATCCGCAGCTGATAGTACCCAGATCTTAAATTGATCTTCGAAAACACACTTGCCCCTTGCAATTGGTTGAACAAGTCATCGATTTTGGGTAGTGGATACTTATTCTGGATAGTGACTCGATTCAATTATCGATAATCGATACATAATCACAGAGTTCCATCTTTCTTCTTAACAAATAAGATCGGAGAACCCCAAGGCGACATGTTTGGTCTGATAAAACCTTTATCCACCAAGTCTTATAGCTGCACAGTTTCTTAAGTTCAGCTGATGCCATGCGGTAAGGAGGCATTGAAATTGGCGTAGTGCCCGGCACCAGATCAATACAAAAATCAAACTCTCGCACAGGAGGCATCCCTGGTAATTCATCAAGAAAGACATCTGAAAATTCCCTCACTATGGGGACTTGCTCTACAGAACATTCAGAAACCGTGCTATCAGTAACATGTGCCAAATACCCTTGGCATCCTTTCCTCAAAAACCTCTGGGCTTCTAAAACAAAAATTAAACTACTTGATAACACATTCCGATTACCTTCGAAGATCACCTCTGATCTTTCGGGTCCTCTAAAAATAACCTGCTTAAAACTGCTTAGAAAAGCAATCCACTCTAGCTCGATGTCTGGACAATCAGTCCATTCCCAAAATCACATTGATATCCTTCATCCTTAGAGGAATCAAATCTGCTATTAGCTCAACTCCACTCACAAATAGTGCACAATCTCTGAACACTATCTTTCTTAACAACTTCTGACCTAGTGGGGTATGCACAATGATCTCCTGATCTAGAGGTGATAATGGTACATTAGCATGAGATGCTAAAGCTATGTTGACAAAAGATCGATTAAAACTTGGATCTATTAATGCATATGCAGACTGATCAAAAATAATAACAGTACCGATCACCACATCTGGGTTAGCTTGTGCCCGCTCCTGATATAAAGCGAACACTCTGGTCTGCACTCTATCTCGAGATCTCTGAGCAACTCGAGATACAACAGATGAACTACCGGCTCCTGATCTTCTACCTGAAGAAGTTGTTGCCTGCTCAAATGACGACTGCTGGCTCATCTGATTCTCCACTCTGTCTAACTTAGGATAAAATCTTCTTATATGTCCTATCTCCCCACAAAGGTAGCATACGAACAACAGAGGGCACGTTCCTATATGATGTTGCCTGCAGTGAGTACACCTGTCTATCCTCTGATCTTGTCTCGATCCCTGGGTCTGTCCCTGAGCTGATGATCTGAATCTCGAGGGTCCCTGGCCTTGAGGAGAATGTAAAGATATACTGGCGGGGCTCATAGCAGAGATTTTGCTGGATGAACCACTGCTGCGACTTGTCTTGGATGGAGAACTAATCTGTATACTCAGATCTTTTCTCTTCTGGAATTGACTGCTCGATCTCCTTTCCCCAGCTAGCTTCTCAGCTCGAAGAGTCATCTGAATCATCTCTTTATATCCTTAGGTTTCAGATAGAGACATCTTTTCACGGATCTTGAAATTCAGACTCTCTTCGAATTTAGCACACAGGCTCTCTTCATTAGCAAACTTAGGTACGAACTCTACCAGCTCTCTTAATTGAGTTTCATACTCCGTCACTGTTTTGCCCATCTACCTTAGGCGAAGAAATTCCTGCTTTTTCTGATTGCAGTGAAAGGGATTATAGTACTGATCCCTGAATTCCTACACAAAGTTATCCTAAGTTAATTGGACAGAAGCTTTGGCTTGCATATCAACCCACCATGTAGCTGCACTACCCTCTAGTAATCTAACGGCCACCTTTATCTTATGTCTATCTTCTAGCTCCATGTCATTCAAATCACCCTCTAATTTCTTGAACCATCTATTAGCTTCAACAGCATCTGTGGTGCCACCAAAAGGCACACTTCCCAATTATAGAACTTCTTTAATCAGCTTGGACAACTTCGGAGCTGATCTAGATGCCTCAGCAGCTTGAGCATTCTAATAGGTCATGAATACCATCCATTGTTCAGGAGTCATGCTCGGAGGCATACCCATTCTTGGTTGCTGAGATTGAGGAGGAGGAGGCTCATGTTGTGCCTCGGGCTCTGAGGAGGGCACATAGGACGTAGCCTCATTTTCCTCTTCTGGCACCAATTCTCTTCACGGTCTACCACGACAATTTAACGACACTCATTTAATATAGTGGTGATGCTTCCTATGACTCGACTCACCTAGTCCACTGGAATTTTAAAAATAATAAAATCAAAAACAAATTTTAAATCACGTTTTAAAACTAAGTTTGGGTGTTTTTCAAAACCATTTCGAACCAAAAGCTCTGATACCACTTTAGTTATCACATCCCGACCCGTGGGTCCCACACGTGACAACCGCCACAGACCTCCAAGGTGTACTCAATCACACAGAATATAACCTATAGGCCTGTAAGACATTCACAAAACCTGTTTTCAAACACTTCCAATATCAAACCAACCAAACACCCAAACTCCAAATAAATAAAACATGGCCACAATCACTTTAAAAATATATATATAAGTATGTGTAAACTAATAAATATGACATTTCAAATAAAATCCATTGGGATCGATCTATCACACAAATAAATTCCAATATGTACTATAAATCTGTTTATTACTCATACAAGTCTCATAAATAAAAAGAAAAGCTGAAAAGATCACCAGTGGACTATGGACTTCCTGAGTGAGTTAAAGTAGCTATACCTGAGTCTTCAGTCCTGGAGCGATCACCACCACCTGAGCTTATCCTATCACTTTCCCTAAAACTGAGAGGTGAGGGGGGTGAGTATACGAAAGTATACTCAGTGAGTGAACGAAATAAAATAATTTATATATACATATATGTTTGGATATAAATCAGTAAAACCTTTATATAAATAGAAAACTTTTTTACTTGAAAAGCTTGAAACCACGTTATGAAAATCATTGGGCTGGCTCCTTTCCTGGCAACTACCCTAACGGGCATTCTGAGACCGTCAATGAGTTTTGTATGCAGGAAAACATACTATTTTATGAAAATAGATTTTAAAATATAATAGTTATAAAATATGCAGTTTTATTAGAAAAAGGTGCCCAACACTGACGTTTACCTCAAGCTGTCATGGGATGACATCTGTAACTAATTCGACGAGACTCATAGGTGGACGAATCTCAACATCGTCATAACACCACAATAACCATATAATGGTCCACCTATGCAGCCTCCACTCACCTAGGTGACCTCTCTCCTAGGCTAATCCTAGGGTACCACTATACACTCACCTGGGGGTCCACATCCCAATGAACACCTCCCCAAACTACCACCCTATAGTTATAGTAAATCGGCACACAAGGCCGTTATCACCAATGCACATAATCATAAAACTTGGCCCTTAGGCCATATCATAATCATAATATAAAATCTGGCCCACTGGCCATATCATCAAATACAACACATATCGAAATACCAAATCATTATCAAATCCATCATAAAATCATAGGCAACACAGATATATATATATACACACCTCGCATTTGAAAAGTAAATACAAAAACATTTATAAATATTTGTATGTCATTTCATTTATAAACTAAACAAGCTTATAAATTAAGAAATAACATAAAAAGGATGTCCACTCACTTTGTAGGGAGAGTATACACTCCCTAGTTCCCCTTGTTCTTTGACGACTCACACGAATATCTCGATCTCGAACTGTCGCTTAACCATACACATAACATTACTATCAATTACACGTTCCAATATACATAAAAGTACGAATATGCAAAATGTATGCTATTCCGGGTTTCTAATATTTGGACCATTACGCCAAATTATCTAAAATCCTCGTTAAACCTTTAATTATCTAATTAATATCAACACGAACCCACATTATGGCTAAACCAACTCATTTCAATTCATAGACGCGATTTCGATTAGTGAGCCCCATATATCTATCAAAACAGTAACTAGAGTTACTGTTTAGGTTTACCCAAAATCTCTGAAATTATATTTTTAGGTTTCTACGAATTCTACGATTTCTCTATAACCCACATTACATGCTAAAACTAAAATGTGAGTGCTTAATCTACGAAAATCTACTTGGATGAACAGTAAAACCCATACGAATCAAAATACTTAAAATGATGAAATGAACATACAGACGAGTTAGAATTGAAGCTACGAACCTTGTGGTGTGGTCGGTTTACTCTGATTTTGCCTCTAACTCGAAAAGCCCCAAATTCCCCTCTTGGAGCCCTAGGTGCCCTTTCGTGAAATCGCACCTCTATCGTCAAATTGATGCTCCCAGCGTGATAGACGTGTGAAATGTGACTCGTCTGCAAAGAGAAATCAAGATTTAGGCAAAAATTGAGCAATGGCTAAGAAGAATAAAGAAGAAGACGTGAGAAAGGAGAAGAGAAAGAGAAAAGAAGAAAAAGAGTGCAAATTCAACCCCCTGACCCCTATTTATAGAAAAAGGGTGAAATTGCCAATTTTTTTTTAAGTTTTCTGAAAGAGGAAGCTTCTAAAAGAGGGTAAAATCGTCAATTCACGCTGATTCGGTCGAACGAAATGAAGTTCGTTCGAATGAATCTATCACACCCGTGTATGTATCTTAAGGGCATATTCATAACTTCACCACATTTTCTATTCATGCTTTTGCATCCATCGTGCATAACGGTAGTTTGTTCGCATGTTTTTGGATATATTTGGCATTTTGGTTTATTAAAAGGCATTTAGGTGAGTGTACGTTGGGACCTCACTTGCGGTTTTTGATTTCGAAAGGGACTTAAGTGGAAAAGTTTATTTTTGACAAGTTCAATCGACCGAAGGGGTAATTCGTTCGATCAAAATTCTGGCCTTCGATTCGGTTGATCGAATAGGGGATTCGTTCGACCGAAGCGATGATTCGTTCAATCGAACAGTGAATCATTCGAACGATAATTTGCAAGCTCTTTGAGTACTATTCATACCAAGAGATTTAATCGATCAAAGTTACTATTTATTCGATCGAAGGGGTGGTTCGGTCGATCGAATCTTCGATTTGTTCGATCAAATCGACGCAAAATAATGATTTTACCCTCTTTCAAAAGCTTCCTCCTTCAGTAAACTTAAGGACAAAATGGTAATTTTATCCTTTTTCTATAAATAAGGGTCCTAGGGTCGAATTTTCAGTATTTGCTTCCTCTTTTCTCCTTCTTCTTCCTCCTCACGTTCTCTCAATCTCTCTCTTTAGATCTTTCACGATTTTTGCCCAAATCTCGATTTCTTTTCGCAGACGAGTTACATTTCGCGCGTCTAGCTTACTGAGAGCATTAATTTGACGCTGGAGGCACGCATTCGTGAATGGCCATCTAGGGTTTCAAAGGGGACATTTGGGGTTTTTCAATTTTGAGGTGAAATCAGAGCAAACCGACCACACCACAAGGTTCGTAGCTTCGATTCTAACACGTCTGTATGTTTGTTTCGCCATTTTAAGTATTTTTGTTCATATGGGTTTCGTATCATTTTTCTTAGATTTCTTGTTAAATTCTTAGATTTTATGCGTTATATGAGTTATAGAGAAGTCGTAGAGGTCGTAGGAAGCTAGAAATATAATTTCAGAGATTTCGGATGGGCGTGAACAGTAACTCTGATTACTGTTCCGATGACGGCATAGGACTCACAACCTGAAATCGGGAACATTAATCGAAATGAGTCGTCTTAGCCATAATGTGAGTCTATGACGGTATAGATTGGATGATTTCATGTATAATAGGAATTTTAGGTTAATTTGCGTATTAGTCCGCATATTAAAAACCCGGAATTTAGCGTGCATTCCATGCATTCGAACAAATTCATATTCGACACGTGTAATTAATAGAATTGTCATGTGTCTGGTTAGGCAACGGTTCGAGGACGAGGCGTTCGCGTGAGTCACCGAGAAACGAGGGGAACTAAGGAGTGTATACCCTCCCTAAGTTGTGAGTGGACTTAATTCTTTTAATTGTTTATGTTTCTTGTAACTTTTTATTGATTTTTAAACTTATTTTCAGCCTTAGGGCGATAGAAACTTTTATATTGAATTCACATGTGACGGAGTTGGATT
>JAVXUL010065662.1:0-10056 GCA_035590515.1 Trichilia minutiflora
CACCACCATTGTATTGGAGGAGAGTTAGCTCTGATACCAATTATAACACCTGGTCCAAGTCTGTCAATAATATTGTCCGTTTTGACCCAACCCTTTGGGCCTCACGACTTTATTCTTGGTAATGGGTTATTCTGAGAACTTTCCAAGAGGTCACCCATCTTGGTACTGCTCTCATTCAAGTATGTTTAACTGCGTAGTTTTTGAAGTTAAACTACCACCCATCCTAAAAGTTCTTGTTGATAACTTGGTTCCAACTCTCTATATATAGTCCAATAACTTTATCTCCTATTTCGATGTGGATTTGGTTCATCCCTGTTATCCTACAAGCCTGCTAGAAGTCGCTCCTTACTCAGACACCCTGGTCCCGACACCACTTCCTGTCCTTATCGGACCGGGATGTTATATTGGTAGTGGATTGGGCTGGTTTTTCCTATGCATTCTAGTTTTTTGACTCTTCTATTCTGATGCTATTTTCTCCCTTGTTTAAAGTTTGATTTTACTCAAATTTCTTTTTATTTAATCTTGTTTGAGTCCTATTTAAGAATAAAAAACTATTTATTAATTAGATTTTTTATTTAGTGGAAATATAGTTTTTAAAACTAAATACTCAATTGACACCTTAAAGAAACTTTTTCCAACTTTACCTATTTTCATCGAATTTCATTCAAACTTTCTCAATTCATTTATAAAACATCAATACAAAGTTAATTATTCAATAAGAGTACTCAAAAATATATTTTTTAAAAATGATGAAAATATCTCCAAAAAATAAAATGATCAAAATATTCTTAAATAAAAAATACGAAATTTATATTTTAATATATATTTTTTGATTAAAAATACTAAAACATATCAAAATAATATGAATATATTTTATTATCTTTTGTTTGTTCTTACATTTATTTTTATTCTTTTCTTTACACTTATTATTTTTTTATATTTAAAAAAAATTAAATTAAATTAAATACAATCACTACTCACTCATATATATATATATATAATTTTTGAATATTTAATTATAAGTTAATAATAAGTTAATAAATAAAAAATCATTTTTTAAAAAATAAGTATGTAAATTTTTTTAAAAAAATATTTGTTGTGATCTTCTATGTTTGTCGACTATCGTACATATCAAGAAGATGTCGCTTGTGTCACTATGGTTGATTAGGAGCGACAATGCCTTGTTGTAAGCTGTTGGCAATATTTTTTTTAAGTTTTTAAGTTTTAAAATTCTTTATATACATATTTTATTTATTAATTTATCATTAATATATAATTATATACATAAAAATTAATGATATTTATATTATTAAGCAAGTATTACCATACAAAATTTAGGAACCCAAGAAGACTCACTGCACATTAGGATTCTACAACTTCAAAAAGTTAACTTAGATTCAAGATAGGACCTAAATCAATACTTAAATTAATTATAGAACTAAAAATATATTAAATCAATGATAAAAAAAATAATAATTAAATAAAAAATTACAGGTATAAATTTATGAAAAGAAAGATATTAAGAAAAAGATTTTTAAATAATAAATAAGATTTCAAATATTACTAAAACAATTGAATCATTTCATTCAAAATTTCACACATTTGGTTAATTCTAATTTATGTAATCCATCCTTTATTAATGTGCAATGAATCACTTCTTGAACTTTCTTGTATGTTAATCTGATTCTCATCTTCTTGTTTTCATTTTACTTTATTTAGATTAAAAAATAAAAAAATAAAAAGTATTAAAATGACAATTTAATAAGATGAATGTAGGAATATTTTGTTTGTTTAAAGTTCTTTTTTGTCAAATAAATAATAATTTGAGTGAGTGAATAAAAAATAACCCTTCAAAATTGGTTATTATGCAAAATTTTTAAAAAATATATTATATTTTTATTTAATGCAGTAATATTTTTATTACATAGTCAAATTTAGTTAGCTAATAATAAATTGTCTAAAACCATTTTAATTCTTTTTATCATAATTTTAGTGAATATTTTAATTAAATTATCTTTTACAATAACAATTTATAGGACTCATTTGATTGGTTCACTCTTTCTTCATATTAAATCAGAAAAATAATGATAATAGCTCGCAATAACTTATTTTTTTTTATCACAAGCCTTGTGATGAAAATTTAGTTTTGTTTGTTACTCTTATAATTATAGGGACTAATTTGAAAATTTCCCATATAATAACATATAATACATGAATAAATTTAATAATTGAGTTCTAATATTTTAGTCACAAGTATTTTTATTAAAATAATAAATAAGGATATCAGAAGTATCTATAAGGACTAATTGAAACTGAAAAAAGCTAAATTCAGGGACTTATTTGTTAATATTTAAAATATATTGCATAATATATTATTTATCTAAAGATTAGGGAGTAAAATGTTATTGTGTTCCATTCTCTTTGATTCTATGAGATCATGAATTTTCGTTTCATGTTTGATAGGTGGCGATATTTTTCGGAATTAATTTGGCTAGCCAGCGAATATTCTTTGTCTCCCCTTCATCCTATAAGATAGGGAGAGAAAGAAGAAGAAACGGAAATAAAAATCGTAGCGCCATCACCAAGAAGAGAAGAAGTGACCCAGAAGGGAACTGAGAAGGAAGATTGCCGGAAATTAAACGTCTCAGAGGATTTTCTCTCTGTTTCTCTTTCCCTTGAACGAAGGAAAGAAAGAAAGAAAGAAAAGAGAAGATAGAGAAGAAATGGAGAGGACAGAAGAGAGTAATGGGGATGATTTAAGACTTGTTATTAGCAGAAATGAGGGGAACAGGTTTCCGTTAAGCGTATGGGAGGTGGCGGCGTCGTCGACGGTGGTGATGGGTTTTGTTCTGGGGTTGCTTCTGGTTTACCTGACCATGCCCGTGTCGGATTACAGCTTCCTTAAGCTTCCTAAAAGCCTTGAAGATCTTCAAATTCTGAGGTACTTTTTTGTTAATTCTTTTCTGGGTTTCTAATTTTGGGTCTGCTCTGATCTGTTTGTTTGCTTCTGCAGAAAATTGCTTGCTTTATTCAGGAACAAATGGTGATATTTTGGTGTAGAAGTTGAAAATAGTGTTTTTCCCCTTTTGTTGGGGGAGCTGAGCTTATTTGGTTTCGTTCTATGTGGAAAAACGCGTTTTTCTAGCATAAACATTATTTTCCAAGAAGCTTTTTTCCTTCAGGGAAAATGATCGTGTTTGAAATATATTTATATGGTTTCTTCCAAATAATGAGCTAACTTTTTTTTTTCTTGCTGACTTTTTTTTCCTAGTGGTTGATACTTATGCTAGGATTTGATTCCATTTTCTTTGAAATCATTGTGGTATAAAGCAGAACCAGAGCTTTTCTTTTGTTTGACAATTGTATTTCTATGAAAAGGGTTTGATTAGTTTCAGATTTAAAGTCTGAAAAGAAATTGTTTTTCCAGGATCTATCATATTTGAACGTTATTGAAGCTCATACTTGTACATTAATGATTACTGGATCAGGAAATCGTTTCATTTGAAGCAAATAATATAATGGATATGGTTTGTCATATTGATTTGTGCTCAAACTTCACAATCCCATTAGCATGATTTCTGCATGTCTGATGTGCTTTGAGGTAACGTGCAATTATACTTGTTTTGTGTTGATAAGCTGAAAGGTCTGAGCCAGAACCCTCCTACTTTTAAATTTGATAAACCTTAGATATTGTAGTTAACAAAGTAATTGAGCGCAATATCTCAGTATCATACTTAGTTAAATTGACTGAATCGAGATGGCCTCAGACGAATTAACTTTTCCTGGGGCATCATAACTTTAGGGGAGCATTGTGGCAACACCATTTGTGAATACATCCATATTGCTCAAAAATACCAAAGTTAGTATTCTTGTGCTTTTTTGTTAACTTAGTTGGCTTTGTTGAACAATTGTTCAGGACAGAGATAATGGAACCAAAACTGATTTGTTTGTCTGCTTGAAACGTTATTTTCCATTATATAGGAAGTATAGTTAATGACTGGAAATCTAACCTAGGTTAACAGAGCTTTTTAATGATTTACATGCTGTCAATGAAGGTGGTGGAGATGCTGAGTTTATGGAAAATTGCTGCTTCAGTCTTTGGGTTCTGTAGCCTTTTTAGTCATTGGAGCACAACTGTCAACTGACAGAGCTTCTGTAATTTGGAACTTTTATATTTAGCCCTCACTCTTTCTTTTATATTGGAGAGTTAGTGGAACTAATTTTGGTTCATTAATCAACAGGATTGCAGTACTCAATCATATGACTAATTCACAAAGTTTTGCAAGTCATTTTGTCCTAATTCTGTGAAAATAATGAGCTCCTGGCAAACATCCAATTCAGAGCTGCTGATTAATGTTATATAGCATATCTTACAAGATGCTTTCTTGGCCTTGATTTGTTTGTATTGTTAAGATTGCTACAAAATTTACTTTTTGTATGAAAAATTGTTTTGTTATATGTTTTGACTTTATTTGTGGAATACTGTGTGCAGAAATCACATTGAAAACTACACGAGTGATTATACCGTACAGGTCCTGGTGGGATACTGCATGGTCTATATTTTCATGCAAACGTTCATGATTCCAGGGACTGTTTTTATGTCCCTGCTTGCTGGTGCTCTTTTTGGTGTTATCAAAGGTGTTGCCCTTGTTGTGTTCAATGCCACTGCTGGTGCTTCTTCTTGCTTTTTCTTGTCAAAACTGATTGGCCGACCCCTTCTCTTCTTGCTTTGGCCTGACAAGCTGCATTTCTTCCAAGCCCAGGTGAATCTAAATTCAAAAGTAATTTTTGCTGATATCAATCTGCAAATTGGAATAACTTTTGTTGTTTTTACTTTTAGGTGGCTAGAAGAAGAGACAGTCTGTTGAACTACATGCTTTTTCTCAGATTGACCCCAACTTTGCCAAATACATTTATTAATGTTGCTTCACCGATAGTTGATGTTCCCTACCGTATATTTTTTCTGGCAACTGTAATTGGACTCATTCCTGCTGCTTATGTAACCGTCAAGGTATTGCAATTTGAGAACTTTCCTTTTTTAACTGTTCTTAACATACGGTTTTATTTAGGAGTAGTTTGAATAAGTTTTCTGGAATTTGGGCCAATTTGATTCTGGATTGAACTGATATAATCATTAAACTAAATCTGTGTGGAAACTAGCAGTACTTTACTAGAGTAGCCACAACATTCACAAGTCAAGTGAGTAGAGTGACAGAAGACTGTTGTGGCACCACTTGAAGCGTGAGTTTTCGTTGAGGCATGAATGTAGAGTAAATGGATAGCTCTAAATTAATTGGGCCTTACTGACTTGCATTATACAGATTTTTGAAGCTTATCTTGAAAATATACGACGAATTCTGCACTTAAAAGAGTATTGACTTTCTTGTTTGTGCAGGCTGGAATGGCCCTTGGAGAGTTGCAGTCGCTTGCTGATCTTTATGATTTCAATTCAGTTGCTACATTGTTCCTTATTGGTGTTGTCTCAATTACCCCAACCCTAATAGGCAGGCAAGGGTAAATCATAGTGCCAGACTGACTTGCTTGGTGTACGTTGATGGGGCCTGGCCTCCTCCCACAGCTACCTTTATATCTGTACAGCTTAGCTTCAAATAAATCAAGATGCTGTAGGGTCTTTGCTTGTAGAATTCAACGCTGGTGCTGTGGACATCGAAGGTGATGACCAGGGGAATTATATGGCCTTACATGAATCATTGGTAATGATATATCTTTGTTACTTGTTATTTCGTTGGGTTAAGGGTGTTGGGGCGGAGTGGAGTGTGATTATATGTATAGTTAAATTGTTAGGAGCTGGCTCCAATGTTTAAATAGGTATCATGTTAGGTTTATGTTTGGTTGTATATCATGTTTAAGAAATTTATACTAGAATACGTCTCTTCAAATATCGTGTTCGCACTCATTCCTTTATTTATACCTGAATGCCTTAAAAATTTTATCCCAAAATGAATTGCAAACAATAATTAAACATCAATTGCAAACATAATTAAATTACGAAAGCCTGGAAAAAATGTGCTAGTAAACTGAAAGTGTTGTTTCAACAATAAAAAAAAGTTACATTATGCATTGGTTAAACAATTATTAATCAGACAGCATTTTTCTACGATAGCCAGAAACTTTTCTATGAAAACATTAATTTCAGTACACAAGCTCAAAATCTACCACAGAAATGCTGGATGAATGATAACTTTTCTTAACATATCGATACAACAAATAATCATAGAACAAACTCGGACCGGCTACCTATGTAATAGTGCTCTCAGCACAAGAGCTAATTCCAATATTTGCATCATGTTAGTATACGTTGAACCCGACCATCTTTAGTTTGCTCGTTACCTAAATCTCTTGGCTTTCTTCTTCCTCTCAGAACTATCGGGAGTCTGACTGTCCAGCTTACGTTTGCCCCTGCTTGTTTTGTAGCACTACCATCCTTTACAGCTTTTGCCCTCACCTTTCTCAGAGCAACTGCTGGTCTTTTCTCGAAGCATTCTCTTGGCTTCTCTCCTATCTGAGTTTTTGATTTCGTCTTAACAGGTCTTATGCTTCCTCCATGGACTTTCTTTTGGACATCAGATTTGCTAGCTCGCAAGCCCTGATATGAAATTGTAGCTTTTGAATTGGACTTATGGGCACTACCTGGTGTCCTTCAATCCTCGGCAAGCTTCTTTGTAGGGGAACTAATAGCAGGTGCTACATTCTTTCTCTTGGAGTGGAATTCTGCCCAGCATGAGAAAGTTTCATCTCTCTATCTCGAAGCTTCAAGTTACGCTTCCTAACAACCAGATTCGCTGCTTCCTGCATATCAAATTACAATAGTATACTATAAAACAGCATTACATCAACATCATTCATCAGATCATGCTGTTAAATTGATCAAAATCATTCAGATTACTTTCCACCCAACCTTCGTGAGTACAGCTAAATAAGTCAATAACAAATAAAAGTGTCAGAAAAATCTGCTTGCAAATCTTAAAGGAAGATACCGAACTTTGAATGGAGCTAGCCAATACAATCTTGCTAAAGAGAGAATTAATCATTTAATAAAAAATAAATGAAAAGTGAAAGAGAAATAAAAGGCTTCGATCTTTAACATGGGAACAGTAATGTTAAACCCAAATAGCTCACCACCCCAAGGACAATTAATCAGCCTGAATATATGATATGCTCTCCACAGGATTCTCAAGTGAAGAATTCGCATTCCAGATTTGTTTTGGCCATAGTACTTCAGATTAAAAGATAGAAACACCCCCACCCCCAGCGTGCGTGCCAGTGTGCACACACACACACGAAAAAAAAAAAGGAAAAAAGAAAAGAAAAGAAGAAGAAGAGAGAGTATGATTAACAAGACTCAACTTTGATACCTATATTCCCATTAACAGAATAAGCAGTCTGCAAAACCTCTCTGCCTTTGTCTAAATCATGGATAAAGCCCTCAGCCATACTTCATGTTCATGTTAACCAAGCTGAACGACATACAACAACCACAGCATACAGCATACATTAATGTGAAAGCATTCTCAAAAACCACAGCTATGTAAAAGAGAAAAGAGAAAATGACTGTCATCAAAAAGACAAAAAAAAAGAAGAAGAGACAATTAACCGAAAAAAATATCAAGACGATTTACCAACCAAAATCTTAAAAACAAAAGGTTCAACCAGTTGCATAGAAACAAAATTCCGAAGTAAATTAACTGGCAACTGCTTAGTAAAAATAAATAGAATATACCCTTGTTTTAAATAAGATGTAGGCAATGCCCTTTCGCACTCTCATATGAGAAAGTTTAATAACCCTAACAGCTTCAACATTGGATTCCAGATTATTAAGCCCACAAAAGAGTTGATAAATTTCTTCATCCTCCAGAGTGAAGAAAAAAGTCCAGATTGTAATAATTGCGGGTAGGCAACAACAAATGCAAATTGGAAGTTCACAAAATTAATATTGTACAAACAAAGTTACCTTCACATCAAATGGGAGGTTACCTATAAAGACTGTCCTCTTGTTATCATAAAGTGGAGCATTCTCCCCCTTCTACTTGTTGCTTGGTAGGCAGGCCCTGTCCAGACGAATGTGATTTCCTCCAACGTATATGCATTGACAAAACACATGCAAGCACTCCATTATAACTTCACTTTCAATGTCATGATTGTCTGATATTCTATTTGTAATTCCAATTGAGTTAATAGGGAAACATTAAGAAAATCAACATACAACAGCCATATTATGGGCCAAAGCAGCCTCAGCAGATTGCTCTGATTTGAAAACAATGTATGCATGGACACTGCAATGAAAACTGATAAAAATTAGACAACTATAGCTAAATCAAAAACAAAGATCATAACAGGAGTTGATTAACTAACTATAGAAACAACCATCTCAACAGGAACATCGGTAGATATAACAGAACTTGTTGTTACACAAACTGCGTATCTTCAACAAATTTAATCTTCATATAGCTTCTTATGCAAGGCAAAGACAGTTAAACATACTTCAAAACTAGAAACAAATTCTGTAAATTTAACCAACTGAATTACATTTGGTAAAAGCTAAACAAGTACGGTAAGTGGACAACGCCACCCCATGTAAGAATTATCAAAGAAATTATATTTAAAAGTCATTAACAAGCCAAACAACAAAGTGAACCAAAATTTCAACCAACAATATGATACTTGTCCACATTATCATTGATTTGCTTTTGTAGTATTGCTCCTTTCTGGGTGTTTTGGTCTGACAAAATAAGCAAACAAATGATACAATTAGACCACAAAAAAAGTCTGCAGCATTTTAAAACCTCAAATAACAACATCAAAATGACTACAACTACATCGTACTCACATCCAATATTGCAATAGAACGAATCCTCACAGACTTAATGATAGCTAATGTCATTTTATTTTAAAATGGATTATATGTATTAAACAGTCTTTTTCTATAAACTATACACTGTAACCATTCTTACATAGTACTAAAATAGAAATGATATTTCTAGTGGCATTAGCAAAATACAACACAGAGTTTAATCTCATAATGTGTGCAGCAGACAATCTAAGCTTGTAAGATCTTTTAACTTTAACAGCAACAGTTGCCCCATTAACCATTTTCAAAGTGATCTTGCCTCTCGACAATACTGAATAATTCTGTAATGTCTTTAGAGAGACACAAATATGAGAAGTAGCTGCAGAATCTAATATCTTTGAATGATGATCTGAAATAACAATTAATTCATAATCAATCATCATGCAGCTATTTATACCTTTATCTGACTTCATAAGTCTATCAAGATAGTGAGGACAACTCCTCTGTATATGGTCTATTTTCCCGTAAAGAAAATAATTTTTCTTTATTTGTATTTGTGAAATTAGTCCCTATCAAACTTTTAAAAGTCCAAAAATTTGTTATGTAAGTTGGAGAACACCGTTCAATGTTTGTTTTGTATTGTATTAATTAGTATCACTTTTAACTTGAGAAACTGAAGAGACACAGAAAATTAATTATTAGTGATCTTATATTATATTAATCAATAATTTGATTTATACATAATTCAAACAAGTTTGAATAATAACAATTAAACAATTTAAAAATTATTAATATGTGCTAATCATATTAGCTCCCACTATTTAATTTGAATCCTACACTCCCCAGATAGGACTCAAAAGTTTCGTTAAAATTTTGTTATTATTAGTAGTGGGAAATCAACATCTTATCAGAATTAACCAATCTCACATAATAAAAATCTTGGTCAATTAACCCCAACAAATAGGAAACGCATTTCTTTTTACATCTCCATATAAGGTTTGATTCTTTGTTTAGCCTTAACTTTGGATACCTCACATAATAGAAATTTTTGTACCCTAGGCCAGTTAAACCCAAACCATTGCACCTTCTCAAGATGTTATTTTCACCTCTTCCTCACATAATAGAAATCTTGGTCAAGGTGAAAATACGCACTCCAAGAACCAGATAATAGATTTCTATAACACAAATCAATACCCCTCACATAATAGAAATCTTGGGATACTAATTTATGTCAAAGACCTCCACGT
>JAVXUL010065693.1:0-10055 GCA_035590515.1 Trichilia minutiflora
CAACTAACTAATTGTATACCAAGAACTTGAATTTTACGAATACCCGAATAAAATAAATGCAAACAATATAAATTTAATAAAAGAATAATGATTTACTAGAAAATAATAAATGCAAACGTTAGGGTATCCGGGTTCACCTCTTAAGTACTATTGAAATATGACAATGAACAATTCGGTTTTGAACATCATTAACTCAAATATCGTATTAATTTTCTGTCAGCTTATTAATACTGTACGTAATTAATAATGATCACCCGTTGGTCTCTTAATTCTTAATCACGCCCTATAAGTTTCAGTTAACTCACAATGTCATGGATAACTAATTATATTTCTTTAACTAATTATTCATGTTCGTTTTTCTAGTGTCTAGTTTGTAATTCACCTGTCGGTCCTTCTCACAAATCCTACCTTTACTCTTATAGTGATTAATCACAAGAACATCAATAATAACAAGAAAAACAAATCAAAATATAAAGATAGGAAAAATTAAATTCATTTAAGAACTGTTCAAATAATAAATCAATAGTCTCAAATAGGCTACCCCTTTAACTCTAACAATAAAATTAATTCCTCATAATAAACATACTAACAATGAATTAAAAAAGAAAATCTCATAAATAAAAGATGAAGGGAGAAGAAGTAAAAATTAATGGAGTTCTTTCAGATCTCGTTCGTGTTGCCGCTTGATCTTCTCTCTGGAATAATACCCAAAAGTCTTCAAGAAAAAAATCTTCAAAAGAGAGTAAAAACCTTAAAAAAATGTTTCTCCCCCTCTTAGGTTAATAATCTCCCATATTTATAACAATTCTTTCCTTTTTTCATGAAATCGGATTGCACAAGGACCAAATTCGTCACGACGGGCGTTGGGGCGATATGTTTGGGTGTCGGGATGCCATGGTTTCTAGAAATTTAATATTTTTTCTAGAAGAACGAGTGTCGGGGCGCTGGTCTATGACGCCAGGGCACCATGCTCTCTATCCAAATAGTGCCCATGTTCTCATCTTGGACTAATGCAGTGGTTCAAATTCAAGCTTCATTTTGACTCTATAAACGACTTCAAATGCAAATGGTTTCTTCATAAAAGTTCTTTGTATTTGAGTCATATTTCCAACGCAACTTGAATCATTCAATTTTTATGAGTACGCACCAAGATATAGAAAAATATTCATATAATATACAAAATCGATACTAAACCGCCACTTCAGAGAAATTGTGCAAATCACTCATAAACTATAAAAACATCAAACAAATATGAAATTTATTCATAAATACTCAAAATCAAGCAAAATTCAAGTCAATAACAATTAATAGAAATTGACTCATCATGTATTTGAGGTTGTCCTTTCGAAATAAAAGTTTATAATCCACATAAAAGAAAGTTAGATCTGAGAAATATAAGTAGATATTTTATTGGATATTCAAAAAGATCTAAAGATACAAATTTTATTACCCATCTTATTACACTAGGTTTGTGAAATCAAAAAATACTAAATTTCTTGAGAATAACTTGATTAGTAGGAGAGATCAATCTCAAAATATAATTTCTAAAACTGATTATTCAGACATTCAACCTTCTACTTCAAGTAGTGAATCAATTATCATTAACAACACTCATCCAATACAAACGAGTGTTGATTATCTAATGATTGATATTCAACCAATAAAGAATGATAATTAAATCTTACAAGTAGATGATGTTTCAGTAGATCCGATTGTTCAGGAATTACTTGAAAATATTAAACAACCAATTGTACAACAATCTCCTCAGGAATGTTGATACAATATTAAAAAAATCTATTAGAATCAAAAGATCATCTATACCTAGTGATTATATTATATATTTACAAGAGTCTGACTATAATATTGAAGCCACAAATGATTGCGATGCATTTTCACAAACTACAAGTTATCAAGAATCTGACTTATAGTATAATGCTATGAAAGATGAGATGAATTCTACATCAATGAATGAAGCTAAAGAATTTAAAGCTAAGAAAGATTCATTGAGCAACAATGAGAGATACAAGGTCAGACTTGTTAGCTAAGGATTCACTCAAAATGAAGAATTAATTACACATAAACCTTTTTTCCTGTATCTAAAAATGATTCTCTCTTAGTAATTATGGCATTAATATCTCATTTTGATTTAAAGTTACATCAAATGAATATAAAAACGGCTTTTCTCAATGGAAATTTAGAAGAAGAGGTATACATGAAACAATCTGAAAGATTATCTTTCAAAGATAGAGAGCATTTAGTTTGTAAGTTTAAAAAATCTATATATGGATTAAAACAAGTCTTCTGTTAGTGATATTTAAAATTTCATAATGTTACATCTTCTTACGATTTTGAATAAAATATAATAAATTAATGTATATATCAAAAGATTAATAAGAGTAAAATTTATTTTCTTATTCTATATATGGATGATATCCTGCTGGTAACCAATAATAAAGAATTGCTATATGAGGTAAAATAATTTTTTTCTAAAAATTTTGACATGAAAGGTATATGTGAAGTATCTTATGTCATTGGTATAAAAATCTATAGAATAGACATCAAAGAATATTAGGTTTGTCTCAAGAAACTTACAACAAAAAAATTTTAGAAAGATTTCAAATGAAAGAGTGTTTATCGAGTATAGCACCAATTGTTAAGGGTGATAATTCAATTTGAACCAAAACCCTAAAAATGATCTCGAAAAAAAATAAATGAAAAATATTCTATGTACTTCATTAATTGGAAGCATTATGTATGCTTAAGTCTGTACTAGACCTGACATTACTTTCACAGTTGGAATATTAGGACGATATTATAGTAACCTAATTATGGATCAATTGAAAACTGTAAAGAAAGTTTTAAGATATCTTTAAGGAACCAAAGATTACATATTTACGTACAAATGAATCGATAATTTAGAAGTAATTGGCTACTTAGATTTTGACTTCGCTAGCTATGATGATTCAAAAAAAGTCAATTTTGGATATATCTTTATGTTAGCTAATAGAGCCGTATCTTGAAAGAGTGTTAAATAGACATTGATTGCTACTTCTACTACAAAAGCTGAGTTCGTTTTGTGTTTTGAGACTACCTCACATGAAGTATAATCAAAGAGCTTTATGTCTAGGCTTAGAATTATAGATTCTGTTTTTAGGCCATTGATGATATTGCGATAATTCGACTGTTGTATTCTTGACTAAGATAATAAAAGTAGGAGTTGAAGTAAATATATTGACATCAAGTACTTAACCATCAGAGAATGTGTTAAAGAAAATAAAATGGTCATTAAGCACATTAGCGCTAAATTAATGATAACTAATCCTTTGATAAAAGGCATGTCACCAAAGAGTTTTAAGGATCATATTATTAGGATGGGACTTGGTTCTATTATATAATTTATTGTTATGTATATATACTATTTGGTTAATGAAACTTTATTTATATGATATTTTTTTATTATTGTTGTGTATATATTTATTTAAGAGAAAATATATACTATTTTTTAATTATTGTTAAGATGGGACTTGGTTCCATTATATAATTTATCGTTATGTATATATATTATTTAGTTTATGAAACTCTATTTATATGATATTTTTTATTATTGTTATGTATATATTTATTTAAAAGAAAAATCATTTATAATTAGACCTACAATAAATGTAAGATTTATTCATTAAGTTAAGGTCATTAAGTACAACCAAGAATAATAATAAGTTTTTTATCAGTTTTGATAACTTATCCCCATGATTTATATATTTATTTCTTAATTATAAGAATTAATGAAAGTTATAGATCAAGTAAGAGAATATAAGTGATAATCATCATCATAAGTGGCCTATAATTTCATAACTGCAAAAGAAATCTCCCCCACCTTGTTGTAACTTTAGAAAACTGCCATTGAACGTAAAAACTATCATGATTAATGCTTAATAACCTCCATTCGATTTTTTATGAAAAATTTTATATAAAGAAAAAGACTATGATAAATGGTTCTTAAATTCATTTTTCTTACAAAATACCATCAAGTAAAGATTAATAAAGCTTGAAAAAACTTTTTATCAACCTGAAATTAGCAACAAACAATAATGATAAGAAGTTACCAAACTTACCATCTTTAAATAATTTAAACTTTTATAATTATTTTTAAAGCATGATTTATAATTTTTGTGTTACATTTGTAAGTATGCCCAACATAATTTTTTAAAAAAACTATTTTAAATTAAGCTATCTTCGTGTCAAAATTTGTGTGTATGGGTTCGAGGGGAATATCAATTAAAATCATTTATTTATTTAAAACAAACGTCCAAGGTATAAAATTGTCACCTCTTTCATACTCATATCAGAACCCCCCGAAATGTGCATTTTAACTATGATGCCCTGGTTTTAATCATGATCATGGTCATGATCTTCAACTTTAATCCACATGATAAACGAGTATGAATAAAAAGTATGATATCAATGACTTAAATTAACTCTTATTTCATTAACATTAATAATTAGATTTTATATATTGCAATATAAAATACTATATTTTGTGTTAGCTTTGAATTGTAAATTAAATTGAGAAAGTTTTTTTATTTTTTAAAGGGAGTTGAAAGAGAAAAAGAGTTGAAATGGTTTTAGATTTTGTGTGTTTGGTGTATAAAAAGTATGAATAAAAAATGTAATGAGAATTATCAAAATAAGGAGTACAAAATTATTAAAATGTGTTAAAAGTGGTCAAAAATTGGATACTTAATCTCTTACAATCTCCCCCAAGGGGTGTGGTTTGGTGGTGAGAAGAGTGCGTTGGACGGTGAGTAATCCCGTGTTCGATTCTCAGGGGTGTATTCTTTGTAAGAGCCTAGAGCAGTCAGTGGCTTTTAGTCTAACCTGCATAACAGCCCTGGTACGATCCTACGGTATAAAAGGGTACCGAGTTGGACGATCAGATTGAGCATAATAAATCTAGATATTTTTCACTATATAAAAAAAAAAATCTCTTACAATCTTTTAAATAAAAATTTATATATGTGTGTGTAAACTCACTGAATTTTAATATGAATTATTTAAATTCAACTTGAAAATAATTTGATTATATCAAAAAGATTATTTTAATTAATAAATAACTGTTTGAAAGTAATTCATGAATAGTATATAATGCCAGCTAGTTTGGCTCACCATGTTTCAGCTCCATGTTAACGAACTAGGCTTATCTATTATTTGATGTCAAACTCTGACCAGTAAGATTCATTTCATTCGGTTAATATGAGAAAGTCATAAGTAAATTAGACATAAATTTATATTTTTTATTTATTTATTTATTTTTTTTACGTTTACTCCGTAGAACCTTAGTTAACAAAATTCAGATGTTCAAGTTTGTATAATATAACATTCTAAACTTTGAATTTTATAGTTCGAACAGTTTAAATTTTAGTAATTTAGATCTCTAAATCATTCACATATAATTTGAGGGTAATAAATTAAATTTAAAATGTGTAATTTAAACATATATTTTGAATTCAATTCTAATCAATCACTCGTAATTTAAATACAATAATAATATGTTTAAATAATATCTTTTTAAAAATTAATCGTATGAGATCCATTAATCAAAATAAAATTCAAATACTTCGAATTATCTATAAAAAAAATTTAGGCTTTCAAATATATATTATCTAATACAAATTCAAATATCTAAACTTTGGTTTGAATAAATTTTATTAAAACACTCACCTATATAACTATCGAAATATCAAAAAATACATAATTATGTAATAATTTAGTAATATATATATATATACACGTATTAATTCAATTGTCCTACCTAAATTTTATATATTAATTAAAGAATAAATTAAATATCGTATAATATAATGATTTATTTTCGATTGTAAAGAGACGCATCTCCTAAAAGATATTCTTAGATCTTTGCTAATGAGAGATGATTTAAAATATTCTTCCTCCCGTCTTACGAAATTGGCCATTGCATTTTCATTCGTACTCCTATATTTTATTATCAATAGAAAAGATACTCTAAGTTACATTTACTTACATCCCTCGTTAAGAAACTGTGTCGTTTTTTTTATTTCCTCTACCCGAAGAAAAAACGGTGTTATTTAATTTAATAATAGAATAATTATTGTACACACACACATATATATAGATATAACTATATAGTTTCACATGTGTCAGTTTTGTTCATATAAATATTTCAAAGATGCTCTTTTTAGAGAGAGAGACTGCTGTATTTTGTAATACCTCTAAGGCTTTTTCTTAAAGAAATTATAGATTAGATTTGTCCCAAAGTCTTTGTGCTACATAGAATCTCTTTAAAGTTCATTTTCTAGGTCAGTGAAAGAATAAAAAAGAGAAGAAATTTCAAAGGAATTGATATTCTGTTTTAACAATCCATGTGTAGTACTTAAATAATATGATATTACCTACATGAGTATGATTTGAACGTCCAACTTTTTATGTTATTTAAAAATAATGATTATTAATTGACTAATTAGAAATTGTTTTACTAATGATGTTCATAACTTAGTAAATGGAAAACAACACTTACAACCTTAATAATAAAAAAAATTTAAAAAAAAGGAGAATTGACAATTTAACTTTTAATGTTTTGAAAATATTTAACGATGCTATGTAGTAATTAATAATTTTTTTAGCTGTCACAACTAATTCTTCTATCGTGTAGATTTTAAAATTTAGAGTTTAATATTATCAACAATGAATTTTAAAATAATATATATTTAGTTGAATAATTTTAAAAAGTTTAAATTAAAAATTTTAATTTATCCATACCTCTTCTCTTGATGAATAATAGAATTTTGTTTTTTTGAAAAACAATACCGTAAATTGGGTTATTCCATAAAAGAATAAGGCCTGAGGGTCGCAGAGGTTTGTCTTGGAAAATTATTGGATTGGGCTTAACGAAATATTTACAATTGAGTGTTCTTAGACACACCCTATTCATTTCTAAAGAGATCCCTAGTTTGCTCACTAAAAGTAATGTACAATGGATTTTGTCAGAAATATGCTTTTAGTTTTTTGAGGAATGATAGAGGCTCGGAAGACGGCCTTTTAATTTGTGAAAAAGGTACAACGTTAATGAGAGTAAGTAGATTGAGAAATATTACCAGCTCATTTAGAGTAATCTATAGAGGTAGTCTTCAAGCTCACCCAACACTGAGGCCCATCTCAGAATCTGGACGAAGGAAATATTAAAAGGGATATCCTTGCAGTGGAAACGTTTACAATCATATCAAGAGGAAAATAATTAATAAATTGTGTGAAATTTAATTTACTTTTTTGATCAACTCAATTTTTTTATTCATAAATTTATGGAAACGACCAGGTAAGAGTAAATTTTGTTAATATTGCTAACTAATTAATTAAATGAAATTAAAAAATTATAATTTGTATCATTATTTTCAAAAAATAAAAATAAAAATAAAATGTCCCTACCCATAAAAAAACAATACAATAGTGTTACTGATACAAACTCTCGTATACAAATTAACATAATAATTAATATAATCTAAATATATTATAGTTATATGTTAATAGTCAATGCAAATTAGTAAAATTAAGGCTTTGATGATCACAGGTGAAAACACAGGATGCAGTAATCAACTTCAGTGTTCATGGATTCCACCAACAGATTTCGTTATAAACTCAATGTGGCTGCTTCGATTGATAGTATTAGATTTATTATACATAATGTTAAAGGAGGGATTATGGCTGGAGCTACTCTTGTTAGACTTTTTTTTTTTAAAAATGTGAAAGTTTGCAGAGGCCTGGGCAATATTGGGAGTCGAGCTGGTTAGAGAAACGGGCTTGTTTCCAATTCAGGTTGAATCTAATTCAAAGATCTCTCGTTGAAGAATACTTTCAGTAGAGGTAAAATTTTGCGATGATGTTTGTTATTTTTGAGATTTTATCAAATTCTAATAATTATTTTATTTATCATATTCCTGATCTTAGAACTTGTACCACAACTGTCCATGATATGGCTAAATTAATTAAGGATGGATATTTTTAAAGTAATCCAATTTAAACTAATCTAAATTATTAAAATTAATAGTGTAAATGGGTTTGAAAATTTTTAAAATTAATTTATAAATTGATATTTTTTAAATTATTATTTTTTATTTAATTTTTGAATTGAATTAATTTTAAATTTTAAAATAGTACATCAAATAACTTAATATTATTTTTGAAAAATTATTATTATTATTTATTATTATCTCAAATTATATATAATTGCTTTCATCTTATCTCTTCTACGTGAAAATAATTAATAAAAAAATATATTTATAAAAAAATTATTCATAAAAATCTCTCTTATTTATATAATAATTAATTATTATATATTTAATTTTATAACATAATTTAAATTATGTATTTAAAATCTATTCAATCATATTTTTTAATTTAAATTAAATTAATTTATAATATTTTAATAAATTAAATTAATTTAATTTTAAATTATAATATATAGATTGATTTAATATTTTATTTTAAATTAATTTAAATCATCTATGTCAGCTTTCCAGCCCAAATTGTAAGGTGGTTGTATTTTGCTTTTAATGAATACTTTTTCAATAATAATAATTAAAAAAAAAACAGTTATCAAATTAGTTGTATAAATTTTAACAAGTGTCCTACTATTCAATAACTTTTGTTGGGATCAGCTTTATAAATGCAAGATATTTGGATATGGAACAAGATCAAACATAATTTCTATTAACGAGACAAATTAATTTTACTTTATTAATTATAGTTTATTCATAGAATTAAATGTCAATTTAATTCATTGAATAAAATGAATTCGTGCACTGACTAACACTGTGTCAGTCTTGGCCAAGCATTGTATTGTAGTCTTTTAACTCAAAAAATTATTGATTTTATTTAAAAATAAAAATAGTTTAATAATATATTTGTATCTGATTTTTAATAAAATAAAATAAATCAAAACATATTTTATTAATTATAAGAAATAAGTCCTTTTCAATTTTATTTTTAATTTGACATAAATTTTTTGTTTTATATAATTAAATTATTTATTTTAATTTGTTATTTAACCAAAATTCAATGTTATCTTATAAACCCAAAGAAAAATATTAGTTGTTATATTTCGTATCAGATGTGATTGGTATAGAGCATGTTGACAAAATATGTAACCTTGTGAACGTGGATGGCAAAACGTTATGCCGGCTTCATCACAACATAAAAGAATTAATGTCCGTTCTATACCGTAATCACAACTTTCATTCTTGTTTAGTTGTTATCTGGGGCAAGATTAAGGGTCTGTTTATAATTGTTGCAGACTATAAAATTAAATTGTAGCATATTATCGTAAAATTGTTTAGAATATAATACAATAATCAATTTTTAGTGTCTTAATTCGAAAAATAGGTTTCAAACTCATAGTTAAATAATTACAATGGTACCATACAGCCATAAACAATAATATGATGTCATTATTAAACAAAATAATAATATAAAAATATGCTTATTTTATATTTTTTATCTACAAATATATTGATATATTAATATTCATTGATATAAAGATATAAAATTTTAATAAAACTTATTGCTACGTGTTTTATATTTTTAACAAGATGATGAAAATTAAATGAGTAAAAAAAATTTATATAAACTATATAATAATAATAATAATTAATTTTGTTATGTTAATTTGTAATTATGTCAAAACTCCATTTCAAATGCTAGCAAAATCCTTATTTGTTTGGGTAATATATACAAATAGCATAAACAAACAACTTATATTTTGAAATCAAAAGTTTGATTAAGTTTCAACAATTATGATTTAGTGTTGGCTCAACAATTATAATTTAGAGATTATTTATTAATATAGTCTAACAATGATGAATTAAATTTAGAATATATGATTTGAATACATATTTTAAGTTTAATTTAATTAATTACTTGTGATTAAAGTAACATTTATAGATAGTGGTATATTGAGTTAGTATTTTTTTTATAAATTAATTAGACAAAACCTATAAACGGGAGATGAAATCCGAATATAAAAAATATAT
>JAVXUL010065704.1:0-10055 GCA_035590515.1 Trichilia minutiflora
CTAAGACTAATATTTATAGACCTGAAGTTAAATGAATACCAAAGTAAATCATTGGTACTTTGTAGGTACAATAGAGAAAAAGCATCAAACACCACAAGGGATAGTTTTTGGATAGTCGATGCTCGAGGCACATGATCGTGGACAAATGGATATTTTTGTGCTTAACAAAGAATAAAGGAAAAGATGTTATCTTTAGATACAACAGCCATGAAAAAGTGCTCGACATTGGCTCAATAAAGGTAAATAATGTTATAAATAATTGCACTATATATTGATGGTTTGAAGTATAATCTATTACGTATTTCTCAATTATGTGATAATGGTTTTATTGTCATGCTTCTTAAAGATGCTTGTGATGTGTTTGATTATAATAATGAGAAAATCTAGCATGCTCTTAGAATAGGTGTTGTTTATGTAATTGAGTGTAGAAATATTGATGTTGTGAATGATATTTGTTTATAAGTTACATGTGATGAATCTTGGTTATGGCATTATAGACTAGTTCATTATAGTATAGACTTCATTAGGAAATTAGCTAAATAAGGCATATTAGATGACCTTTCTAATCTCAAGTTTACTAATAGTAAGACATGTTGTCCATGTTAAAGGGTAAACAAGTGAAAAGCTCTTTTAAACCTAAGAACATAGTTTTAACGTCTAAACCCTTAGAGCTTATTCACATGGACTTGTTTGGACTCAATCAGATTGTATTTTTAGGAGGTAAGTTCTATCCATACGTCATAATGGGTGACTACTCAAGATTTATTAGAGTATTGTTCCTAAAATACAAGACTGATACTTTTAAGACTTTTGAGAAGTTTTCTAATAGAGTGCAAAATGAACTTGGGTATAGATTGTCAAAAATAAAAAGTGATCAAGGTGAAGAGTCTGCGAATTGTGAGTTTGAGAATTTTTGTAATGAAAATAGCTTTATTCACAACTTTTTCACACCTAGAACACCACAACAAAATGGAATAAATAGAACCTGGCAAGAAATGGGTAGAATAATACTTAGTGAATATAATTTGTCTCAATACTTTTGGGTTGAAACAATTAATATGGTTTGCTACATTTCTAATAGGGTGTTAATTAGAAAGTTTCTTAAAAAAACACCTTACAAATTGATTTATCAAAAGAAGACAAAAATCAAGTATTTTAGGGTCTTTGGATATACTTCTTACATTTTGAACACCAAAGATAATTTGAAAATTTTGAGCCTAAATCAAATGACAGAATATTCCTAAGTTATTCATCAAAGTGCAAGGCATATAGAGTATACAATAGGAGGACTCAAGTAGTTGAGGAAACAATTTATGTCAGATTTGATGAATTTAATCTCGACTTAGCAAAGATGATCACTAGAGAAAAGGCAAGAGAAGTTGAGGTTTTAGATATGTTAAATGAGTAAAAGTTGGACAATAGTTCTAATGATAAGGAGAAGAAAGTTATAAGGAACATATAAAGGAACGTCCTAGGGAACTTCCAAAAGTTTATATGTATGCATCAAATTATCCTAGAGAATTGATCATTAGTAATCCTTCTCAAGGTATTAGAACTAGGAGAACAAATAGAGAGATTTCTCAAAATCTTAGAGAAATATAAAACCTTGTATTTGTGTCTCAAATAAAGTCTAATAGAGTTGAGGATGTAATAGATGATGAAGATTAGGTTCTAACGATGTAAGAGAAATTAAATCAATTCTAAAGGAATGAAGTATGGACCTTAATTCCAAGGCCAAATGATTATCCAACTATTGGAACCAAGTGGATCTTTAGAAATAAGTTAGATGAGCTTGGACATATCATTAAGAATAAGGCAAGACTCGTTACTCAAGGTTATAGTCAAGGGGAAGGGATAAATTATGATAAAATCTATACTCCCGTGGCTAGACTTAAGACTGCATTTTTAAATAGATTTTGAGTGGAGAAGTTTACGTTGAATACCCTCCTGGTTTTAAAAACTATAAGTTTCCAAATTCTGCATATAAACTCACTAAAGCCCTCTATTGTTTAAAACAATCTCCTAGAGCTTAGTATGAAAGGCTTAGTAAATTTTTATTAAAGAATAAAATTGAAAAAGAGAGTGTTGATACAACTCTTTTTAAAAAAATGAAGATGATGATAGTTTAATTATTCAAATCTGTATTGATGATATCATCTTTGAAATTACTAATGAATCTATGTATAATGATTTTTTCAACTTAATGAGAATTGAATTTGAGATGCACATGCTGAAAGAATTAAATTTCTTTTTAAGTTCACAAATAAAATTAACAAATGATGGAATTTAAATCTCTTAATCAAAATATACTAAAGAACTTCTGAAAAGATTAGAACTTCTAGATGGTAAACATGTGGACACACCTATGAGTCCTTTTACCTTGTTAAACAAGGATGACCTTGGCAAAAGTGTTGACTATAGGCTATATAGAGGCATGATAGCCTTATTTTTATAGTTGACTGCTTTTAGGCCTAGCATTCTCTATAGTGTATACGTGTGTGTGAGATATAAGGCAAATCCTAAGAAATCGCTCCTAGTAACTGTGAAAAGGATATTTAGATATCTTAGAGAAACACCCAACTTGGGTCTATTTTATCTCAATGATAGTATGTTTAACCTTAAATGCTACTCAGACACTAACTATAAAGGTTGTAAGATGGGTAGAAAGTGCGAGAGTGGCACATGTTATTTTCTAGGTAATGCATTAATTTCATGGTGTAGTAAGAAGCAGAGTATAGTTGCATTATCTACTACTGATACTATGTATGTATCTGTAGTTAGTTGTTGTGCACAACTTCTATAAATAAAACATAAATTGTTAAATTATGGCCGGGAGCTAGATAAGATTCTAATTATGTATGATAACACAAGTGCCATAAATTTGACAAAGAATCAAGTGCATCGCTCACGTATAAAGCACATAGAAATCAAGCATTATTTCATTAGAGATCACATTCAAAAAGGAAATGTATACATTGTGTATGTCAACACAAATGATTAGTTAGCTGACATTGTTTGACATGTTTAGATTCATAAAAACTTTGTATTCGCATGTTCGATAATGTATTGCATATAAAATTTAACGCTATCTATTAGATAAATTGTGATAAGTTTTTCAATATCGATATATATGGGAATAAATTGATATAAAGTTACGTAGAGCATTATATATTTTGATATACTATAAGCAAATATCAATACAATGTGTCAAGTAGGCTTAATTCATCAATATCTTCTTCGGGGTATAGATACACTTATATTTTCTTATCGATACTCTATCATGGTTTTTATGTAAAACTACCCTCTTCATCTTATAGTATCGATACTCTTTCATGTAATGGGTAAAATGGGAGTTGCGATAACACATGGCATTCTAGGAATTGTTCTAACTCTTCATTCTTCATAATTTAATCTTTCATTTATTTTTTTCTTTTCATTTCCTTTTTAAGTACCGTTTATTTTAATCAGTAAAAGCCAAATGGCATTGAATGATTTTTCTGTCGGACAAAACCATTGAAATACTTCATTAATTCAATACACATTTACTGGTTTTTACATATGTCACAATGAATCAATATTTTCTTTTTCCTGCTTAATTCTGTCATTCGTTATGACCTTTAATTATAGTTATGTCTCTTCACTTTCTTTAAATACCCAATAATCTATCAACCTCTTCAATCTTTAGAATAGTTTTTTTTTCTATACTAAATTTTTGATTCTCTTAATGAAAAATAAGCCTCCTTCTCTTTCACAAGCTTCATCATCAAATGCAAATAATCTTGATAAAATCATTAAACTAATTTTTGATTTATCAAAGAGGTTTAATGATTTTAAAGCATTCACTTGAGCTAATCTTTAACATATTAACAGCAAAATCAATGCATTAGGTCAAGTAATCGAATAAAAATAAGGCAAAATCAATGTCGTTGTCAAAGAAATTCAATCTACTATTAATAATATTACTGAAGGAACTCAGCATATGTAAAATTCCATTATTTTTTTATCTTCATCTCTAAAGACCGCTTCTTTCTCTTCCAAGTCTAATAAGCTTTTCACAGAAATAAAGACAGTAGTGTGCAAGGGTAAGAAGGAAGAAATGAACGTGAAAAACAAGAGGAAAAAGAAAAGAAAACAGATATGGGTAAATCAAGCAAGAGAAAATGAACCTGAATGTCTTTAATCATTTTATCATATTGTTGGACTTCTATTTACTTTTGTATTGGATGTTATACTGTATGTTTTTTTTTTTATGTTTTAAGGTTTTAAAATTTTGTTTACAAACTCTTTGTATGAAGTAATCGTTTGGCTAATTATATTAATATGTGTTTTTATGAATCTATCATAATGGTTCTTCAATTTGAATCTTTTGCTCAACATTCTATTTAATATCCATACATTTGTGTTATGGCATACTTTTTAGTATCAAAATATCGATATTGTTTGGAATCAATATCAATATAATAAACTCTCATAATAACTTATTAAAGATGCCTTTTATAAACTATCTTTTCTTTGCCATATGGCACTTAGGCAATGAAAATATAAGGTGTATTTTAATACACGACTTTTCATTCTTCTTGGCTTTCTCTTAACAGCCTGTAAATCGTTGACACGTGTTCCCTTTTTTAGAGTGTAGTTAATGGTCTATCTTCTGATTAGTTTTCTTTTTTGAAATGTATCATCTCAAGTATTGATATTTTTCATTAGTATATCGATACTCCTTCACGAACGTGCATTACGATATCAATACATTACCCTATCATATTAATTATTCCTATCATAAATACTCAAAGTATCGATACCTTGTTTCCAAGAATTGATACTCTTAGATGAGAAAAGTGATACTTTACATTTATTATTGAGTTTTGGTTTTGGTTCTCAAATCTTACTTACTCTTTTTCAACCAAAATCCCTAAACTCCTCAATATCTTCTTCTGTCTTTATATTCTGAGTTCTATGGCTCCTAAAATGAAAATACATAGACTATAACTTAAGCATAGGTTCATCTCAACGTCGTCCTTTGAAACCAAATGTGTGGGGCTTTACCTCCAGAGAATATCAAGAATGGTTTTTTCAAATATTTGCACATTAAAAAGTTACCCTGGGTTAGGTAATTGATTTCAACTTTCTTCACTCCATAAGTTACACTCTCTTTCAAGTTTTATTCTCTTTGTAATTTAATTCTCTCTGTTTTTATTCCTAGCATTCATTCTTAGTGAGAGAAAATCTAAAAATTGAGCATACTATAAATCAACTCTGTTGATAGAGCGTGTTTTTGTTATTTTCATTATATCTACTTAGTTACTCTTCACCCTTATCAAAAAGAGAAGATAAACTATTGGGTTTCTCTTCACCTGAAAAAGTAAGATTGTAGTGGTTACTCTTCACCCTTAAGAAGAATTTACACTGGGTTTCTCTTGACCTAATCAAACTAAGAGAGTTGGTGATAGCTCAATGTATGTGGATATCATATCTAAGAAGAGTGGATGTAGGTTTAGTAGTCGAACCACTATAAAATCGATTGTGTCTTTATCTCTCTCTATATATACACTTAGCATTTATATTTTGTTTGTCCATTTTAGAAGCTATCTTCATTTCTGCATTTATTAGCTAAGAAGTTCATTTTTTTAATTAAATTTACATTTCGCCCAATTTACCCCCTCTTTAAGTGTCTATTATTGGGACTTCAATAGGAGTTATTGAGTAGTAGCCAAAGGCACACTAATTCAGTTGGTCAAACTAATTTATCTTTCTTGTACCCTTATATCAGCACTAAAAGTTTCTGCTAGAACAGATTGCATAATAGCACTCCAACTCCCACTTTATAAAGAAGGAAATGTACCAAAAAGACTCTGTATTGTAAAACATATTGGAGCATCCTAACCTAATATTGGAACTCTTGCCAAGGCATCCTATATACTACTATTTCTTAACCCTAATAACATCTCTGGTATTACCAAAAGAAAGAAAATCTCTTTTTAATAGTTGTTTCATCTTAAACCATGTCATGACAAGCTATTTTCCTTTATGTTTTTTCCTGGTCTGTAGCCTTTTTCACCAAGAAGAAGTAACCCTTTTCAGTCTACATACTATCAATCTCACCCGCTCCTCCTTTAAAATCTCTATATAATCAAAGAATCTATCTATATCTACAATCTAATCAATAAAATATTTTATATTCAAATTACACTAAAGTAAAGGATGTCTACCTTTAATCTGAAATCACTACCACCTTTGTTATAATTATGGACACTCTTGCCATTATAACTTGTGGTCCATTGTTGGCAAATAGAAAATCATTGTCTTCTCTTGAATTAGCATTGTAGAATAATTATCCATAGTTGTATGTAAGAATAAACCTATTAATAGGTTGGCCGTGAGCATTACCATCACTAGTCTCCTTCAATTACCAATCCTATTTCTCTTAGCATATATTGCTAAGGCATCAAGCTAACTAGTAATCTAGTTAAACATACTTCAAACATTTGGAATCTACCATCAACACTTTATGCCAAGTCTCTCAGTGATGTCCCTTGATTTTGGATCTCAGTTCGAAGGCTTCTATATCCTGAACACTGTTATGGAGATAACCACTTACTACATTGTTGTCACCTGCCAATGGATTGGGTGAGTTTTATCTTACTTTGATACTAACTGACACAATAAATACACATGAGAAATGAAAGCTAATACATAATTATACCCTTAGTAATAAATAAATAAATTCACACCAAAAATTACACGATTAAATATAACTATTCTATATCATTCATAAAAAATTGTATTGTTACACGAGGCCCACATGTGACAAATGCTACAAGCCTTTGATATATATTTTATAATCTAGAATGCATACTAAAGACCTATAAGGTATCTAAGGTACCTGATAAAGAAATTTAAACACACTCTCAAATATTATAAAATCAACCATTCTAAATCCAACTTCTTTTATTTCAAATCATTATCCAAAATGCTTTCAAAATCAACTCACACAAATAATAATCCAAAATCATTTATAAATTCATCAATTACTTTAAAGAATATAAACCATTAACAGCATAAGTTTTACAAACATTAACAAATTTGAAATTTATATCAATCTATTTTCAAATTATAAAGAAAAAAGTAAATATCATAACTTAAATATGCAAATCAAATCTGATGAGTTTCTAGGGACCTATAAACCTATAGCGAGTCAAGATGAGGGATTATACCTAAATATATGCAAGTCTTCTATGACATTATCATTTCTAACTCTCTCTATGTGCTTAGCATAACCTAAAACTGAAAAGTGATGAAAATTATTATACGATCGTATACTTTATGAGTGAACTACTAAATAAAAATAATTAAAGTTAATATTTTTCATAAAAACAAGTTTAAAATAAATTATTTATAGATAATTAACTAAATATTCTATTTATTAAAAATCATGGTCTACTTATGTGAAAATCAATGGGTTGCCTCTTTCCTCAATAATTACTTGGGCCCAAAGTAATCTTAAGTCCTTAGTGGGCTTTTTATGTAAATATAAACAAATGAATATTTAACAAAAATATTTGTTATGTGACAAATAATAATATGCATGACTTTTATTAAAATCCTGTCCACCATTGACGTTAGCCTTCAGTAGTCACAAGATATCCTATGTGATTGCCCTCAACATTTTCACCTATTGGGCCACGCCATTATAAATGAGATCATCATCTTCTTTATAACGACTCTATCGATACACCACTCACATGAACGGCCTCTCCTAAATCCGTTCTAAGCTACTAATACCTTGTAGCTATAAATAGCCTTACCGACCATATAATCATATCAATGATCATCAAAACCAAAATCAAATATAACATATGTATATATCACATTTATCACCAAAATAAAAAATAAACAATCTCAACAAAAAAAGTTCAAATTTGGCCTCTTAGCCTCAAACTCATATCAAACCACACCACTAGACATATATTTATTTATTTATAAAAATAAAATATATAAAATAATTAACTATTTAAAACATGAATTATAAAACAATCTTCTAACTTTTTAAAATAATAAAAAATTAAATTTTATAAATATTTTAAAATAAATGAAAATAGTAAATGTTCACACACAACTTAAGAAGGGTTTGCACTTGCTAAAATTCGTTACTTTGATTAAGTTTCTCTCTCGAGCATTCGATCCTTAATTTATACACATTTCAATAACCATGTTAATTTTTATACCCCAAAATATATCCATATAACCTATATACCTAATTATGAATTCTAATCTTAGTTTTTCCTAATCGACATTTATTTAATGATGTATAATTCATTTTTTAGCCATTTAACTAATTTTAATAATGAAATCCCATAGCTATATCATCACATTTCCACGTTTATCAATTAATCTGTAACATATTTTAGGTTTCTATTTCACTATCTATATACCTTCCATAAAATCAAATTCTAATTTTCTACAATTTAACCTCAAGTCAAGTTATTCTAACCTTTAATTTATACAGTCTAACCTTAACCATTTGAATTTAACCCCTAAATTCTCAAAATTTCCAAATGAGCAATAAAACCTAATTTTTTAAATCCAACCAAATATAAAATTAATACTTGAAATGGGTTACAAACCTTACCAAAGGGTTGATTTGAGCCTTAGGAGGCTTTAATCTTTGCTAATTATTGAAACCACCAAAGTTGATTGAAACTCTATCTTTGCTTCCATTTGATTTCTATACTAATCAAAAAAACAAAGATTGTAGGAGGTAGAGGATGTTGAGTTCTAGTGATCATAAGCAAGAATTAAAATTTTAAAAGGTTGAATATAAAGAAATTGAGAGGGAGAAAAGTACATTTAAAATGGGAGTGCAAGAGGTTTGGCTCCTATTTATGTTATTCTATGAAATTACCCAAATGCCCTTAGAGCTATAAAGGAAAAAAGATTCCAAAAGGGACAAAATAAACTTTTTAAAGCTTTGGTAGGTTATTTTTCATGTGTCAGCTAACCTTAGCTTCATCTTTAATCGATCGAAACACCTCCTTTAGTCGACCGAAGTTTATAAACCCTCTGTATCCTATTTTTAGCATATCATCGACTAATGCAAAAACCCTTTTCAGTAGATCAAAGTTTGCAAATCTTTTATGCCATAATTTAGCATATCTTTGACTAATCGAAACACCTCCTTCGATCAACCAAAGTTTGCAAACTTCCTATTTTTCGCTTAAATGTAACTTTGATCTTATTCTTTGTTTATTTCTAAAACCCTTAACAATTAAAACTTTTTCCAATTACTTATTAAGCCTCAATGTTGGGTCAACTACTCCTTAATTATACCAAAACATACATATTATGAAAATGACAAAAATACTCTTGTATGGTAAAATAACTAAAATACCCCTAATAGAAAAATGGGGCATTTTAATCTACCTCCTTAAAAAAATTATCCTCAAAATTTCAATGTACCTTAGTATAGAAATAAGTGAGGATATTATCGTCGTATCAGGCTTTCGGGTTCTTATGCCATTTTTTTTACTGTGGTGCTTGGCCATAAAACTTTCACCATAAGGAAAACCTTGCTTATCAAAACTCGTTTTCGTTGATCCAAAACTATAACTAACTGGACTTAATAACTCAAATCTTCTCAAACCTCAATAGGTGTAAGTCTAATTGTATGCTAGGGATCTAGAACATACTTCTTTAGTATATATAAGTGGAATACAGTATGGATCCTCTCCATTTTCATATGCTACATTGGTAACTATTATTGTAAATGAATTCAGCCAAGGGGAAGATATATATCCTAACTACCTTGAAAATCTATTACACATGCCCTTAACATATCTTCTAGCATCTTGATGGACCTCTTAGACTGACTATTAGTCTGAGGATGAAAAATAGGATTAAAGTACAAATTTGTATCCATTTTTTAATGACGTTTTGGCCAAAATCAAGATGTGAAGTGAAGATCTCAATCTAACATAATAGTGATGGGTACTTTATGCAACCTTATAATTTTTACTTTATATTTTCTTGCCAGTTTTTTCACTGAATACGTAATCTTG
>JAVXUL010065715.1:0-10055 GCA_035590515.1 Trichilia minutiflora
TGTGTTTTGCAGCTACAGGTGCAAGAAGAAGAAGAAGAAATCTGCTGGTGCGAGGAATAGTCGCTGTGACCATTTTTGCATCAACAATTTTATTTTAAATTTCACCGCATACTAAAAAATAAGTAAATAAAATTATCGTTTGAGATTATTGGAGGAGGGATAGATGTTTCATCTCTTCTTAGTGTCTAAGAGTTCAAATCAGTTGAATTATTTTTTGAGAACAAATACTTTTATTATTTTATTATTATGTATAATTAAAAAATAATTATTGATAATTATGAAGTTATTTAGTATTTTAATTTAAATATAAATTTTTATTATATACTTACTAATGCTGTAAACTCAAACGTTAATAAAATAAATATTTTTAACTTCCAAAGATTTAAGTTTAATTGTGTAACAACTCAAGCTACATGGAATTAGAATTAAGTTTAATCACAAGAACTTTTTAACAATATTCAATTTTGTAATATTGTGATTAATAGAATTTTTTTTAAATAAATTTTTTTGTTTAATTAAATAAAACATCATTGTTAATATTTCCAAGAATTGTTAATGGACAAAAAGCTGTTTATGAAAAGTGTTTCCAATTAATCAAATCATAATTGAGTTATTTTGTATTCTTTTTAATATATATTTTTTATCCCAGCGAAAAATTATTAGAATTTGGCAAGTAATACTTGAATAATATGATTTAAAATTGACTTTCTAAAAAAGATTACATCGGTTTTCTGTAAATTCGTATTTAAAAAAAAAAAAATTACAACGACATCCAAAAGAGAAGCAATACAGTTTCATATATCTGTATCCTTGTCAATATCGAGATGGGAATCACATTATCCATCCTATAAATATATTGTAAAAGCATATTTTAAATAATTTTAAAATTGCTTTTTAGATGACATGATATTAGTTGGTTGGATAGTTAAAATATAAATAAATAACTTTAAAAATTATAAAATTTTATTATCCAATAGAAGAATGTCGTTTCAATTACCAAGTCAATTGAATCACACTTTTAGAATACATTTTTTATACCAATAGGATTATGCTTTCTTTCTCTATCTCTTTATATATGTCACCATAGAGCACAAGTAACAAGCTTAGCATGTACTAACTATGGAGTACGATGCCTCTATCTCACAACTGATAAGTTCATAATAATTTTTTTTTCTTCAATGCATATAGTTCGTAATAATTAATGTCAATTAATTCTGTTTAAAAATACCAATCTGAAGAATTAACATATTAATTTCCAAGTCTTGCTGCCAACCAAAAAAAAAAATTGTTGATTTATTCCATATTTATATATATGTTCAATGTGTTTAATTAGGTTAGTAGAACTGCGTGCGTAAACTTGTTGATTATTTTGCACTATTGCTATCCTTACGAGTGTGTTTGAATATGGGTATAATTATTGGTACATTTGACCTCTGAATATACAGTATTTTAATTCAGCATGATATTTTGTTTAATGGAGAATGAAATAAGGGCCCGAAATACTCGTGATTCGTTAGCAAACCTATTGCTTGCATTGAATATAACAAACGCAAATGGCTATCGAATAATGTTTTTATATAGAAGATGTCTAGGAAAGCAACCTAAATTATAAATAGAAACAAAATCATGTCTCCATGTTAATGAAACAATCTGTGAATTATTTATGTAACAACGAAAGGACAGTAGATAGCCTTCTGGATCTTTAAAACAACAGGAAATGGAATATACATGGAGGAAGAACTTCGAATTACAGAGAGTAGGAATTGGTTTATTTATGTGTAGATATTACAAATTGTTCGCTGCCAGGGGATATATTTGTTATCAGTTTTGAGTTTCGAATTTTAAGATGCAATTTCACATAAAATATAAATTATGTGTTGGAATTAATATTTGTTGATGTTGGAAATTGGTTATTCTTTCCCGATCTTCTACACTAGTTTCTTTTTCTTCTATTATAATGGATCTTCTGCAAACACAAAAATCATCAAAGGTAAAAATACAAAAATCTTCAGGGTAAAATCCAGTGTCCCAACGAAAACTTTTCGATACTTAAGTTAATAAGGGTTTTACTTATGTGTGAGAGTTGAGAGAAATCAAGAGAAAAAAGGAGTGAGAGTGTGTTCTTTGTGTGTAAAAATCAAAATATTCATTATCCGTGAATGAAAATGAACCTCCTTTTTATTCTCGAAATCTATCATCTTTTAATCATTTACAGGTATAACCATATATGTGTTTCACTCCCTCATTAGCTTCCTTTGAAAGTTTGTTACAGGAATCACGGGATGTGGGTATCATGGGGATCGTACTTGTCTACGTATATAAGTGAATATTCTAAAAGAGTAATGAGGTCAGACAATCTATGTAGAGACGTTTGAGGTTTCAGGCACCGATGTGCTGAGAGATTTCAGATCTCGAATACTAGTATGTATGTATCTTTAAACTTTTCGAGGAGTACCAGGTCTTCGGATGAGCTTCGTCAAACGATGGGCCTAAGTCCTTGAACTGATCGAGAGAACCCAGGTATCGGATAATGACGTCACAATAATCTAGTCTCGAAAAATAAGTACTTTTAAATCAATGGGTCTGGCTCTTTGAACTGGACTCTTCCTAAATTACCCAAATAATATTAATATATTACTTATTTATAGAAGAAAGAAAAAAGATTCATCCAAAATGTTTCCTCCCCCTTTTAGTTTAAAAGTTTCAGGAGGTAATTATGTTGATCATTGATCAATGCAATAAATAACATTCATGAATTAATATTATTTGCTTCACTTAATCAAGAAGTTATGCAATATAAAACCAGCTATTTATATATATTTGTTGGCATCAAATTTCACAATGTTCTCTCTATGAATATCTTAAATTAATGAAAAAGAAATCGATCGATCCACTAGAAACTGTTGATAAGAAAATAGAGAAGTCTTCGTATAGTAAAACTCAGAAAGACGAAAAATATGAAAGGAAGGCATTGGATGGAGGTCCTCAAGCAGTCAGGTTATTATATTACCTCATATTCATAAGAATGTTACAAAATGTATTCGCGCACATCGGGTAAGATTGCTAGGGAACAATAGATCAATAAGGAAGTAGCATATATTTAGTACTGAAGAGAGAGAGGTTTGGAGGAAAAAGTAACAAGGAAATTAGAACTCGCTGATTAGATGTCTAATGTACATCAACTACAGGAGATGTCGTCGAATTTTGATTTTTCCAAGTGTTGAAAAAGCGTTGAACAATCATCTTCTTGTTCTGAAGAGGATATTGCTCCAAAGGCTTTACCTCAAGCACAAGTCGGTGGTATTTTTGGGACTCCTTGTCGTTGTAATTCCACTATCACACTGTCAACAGATGGAGGTTTCAGGCCAAGAGGAAGAGGAAGACATGGCTTTGATAAAACATCTCCAATAGCTGCGTCTATGCTCTCTTTCGACTGTTATATACGCAAAACAGACACCATTAATACTTTATTATCACTAGTTACATCCATGTGAAGGTGGAATTTAAGAAACTTGAAGGAATTTTCCAAAGGCATTGTGCAGGAAAGCAAAATCGTAGCTTTCAACTCCCTAACTCAGAAAACTTTAGTACTTCATGATATTGGAACTTTTCAAATGCTAGAAGAGGAAAAACACTAACTTAATTCTAGCTGATAATTAAAGGTCCGACGGAAATTAGGTGAAGGGACGAGAGTGGTATCTTCTCACCGGATGAAAGTCGATGATAGGTTGCGGGCCTGATTGTAGAGTCGGAATGCCAATGCCAGGTGATTCTACTTTGTACATGGCATGATGGGGTGGTACTCCAGGGACCGGTGGTGCAGAAAGTCTCTGCATGCAGTGAAAATAAAAACATTTCACCAATTTATTCAAAATTCTCTTTCGCTGCATTACATATATAAGACAGCTTTACGGATGATTCCAAAAACACAAGACAGACAGTAAAAAGCTTCCAAAAATGTAAGGATTGACTAGTTACCGTCGCTGCCAGTGGCTGTGGAAAGCAAGGCATTAATGGAGTAAATCCATTTAGAACCTGCACCAAAGTTAATGGAATATGATACTTTAATTAAGAAAACTGAAAATGAGTAAACAAAGAGCTTAGTCAATATGCTACTTTATAAAAAAGAGAAGGCTAGCTAGCTATCTCACCCGTGGTTGGTGTTGAGGGTGCCAATATGAAGTGTGGTCCGTTGGCAGATGTGGAGGACTTGGTTGAGCCCATGAAGGAGTTACTGGTGCTGGCGGCGGCGGTGATCGTGAATGGGCTACATGTTTAGGCCACATGTGCATCAGAGATTGATCTAAGGTGGGATGGCCCCATACATGTAAAGGTCTAAAGTGAGGGTGCATGGGCGTCATGGGAGGGAAACCTACGGCGGGTGAAACCCAGGGGTTCAAGTCTCTCTTCCCTCCACCGCATGTTGCAGCGCCATACATTTGCCTTCTTTGACTGCAGTTTGCCGCCTCCGCTTCTCTAGCTAGCAAATGTTTTCGATGGGATCGATATTTCTGCAAAAATTCCGCAATTTCTCTTCTTTAATTAATTCTCATGAAAGTTAGAAGATGCAAATGTAGAACTAATTTTTATTTTGTTGAAAAAGAAGAAGAGAAGAATTGGACGTTTTCGTTTATTCTTTCTAATTATATCAAGACATCAAATATAGTTAATTCATTATAGACAGAAGTATTTAACAACACTTTCATCCAAAACCACATATTTGATTCAGTAAAAAAAAATTCAAGAGCTCAACTAAATTTCTTGCTTAAAGGCATACTTTGATCAGCCCATTCCCATCATCGATCTTAAAAAGGAGTTGCATTAACAGTTTCCATGCATGAACAAGGAAAGAAACAAACTAATTCATTGCCCTAATAGAATTTCTTAATTTTTTTCAAACGGAAAAACCGTTTCATGAAGGAACGTAATAAACATATTCAAGATCGAGAAGGCTCGAATTGGCTAGTACCAAATTACCTAGGTAAAAACCCTATAATGTAGAAAAATGGAGCAATGTAAAGTAATTGAAGCTAGAAAAGAAGTTGAGATGTTGTACTTGCAGATGGCTAGCAATATTATGGCGAGTGAGACAATCGATTCCCATGAGTTCTAAAATCCTCGAAGGCACTGCCTTATCCACACCCAGCTGCTCCACCGCTTGCACGAATCTCCTGTGCAGTTCCGGCGTCCAATCCACCTACACACAGTTGAAGATATAATCTTCTTCATTATCCCATTGAACAAACAAATCAATAAATCAAAACTGTTTTCAAATTTTCATTCATCCGCTCTCTTTCTCTTTCTTTCTCTTAAAATTTTGATTGACCCTTTAAGTGCCCTTGTTGCAGGCAATTCACAAAGGGATCCCAGGACTCCTGTGAAAGACTCCGTAATTGTGAGAGAAGACAGAATCATATTTACAATTATTTGCCCATAAGGGAGAAATCTTAGAAAGCAACAGTAATACTAACTAAACCTCAATATAACAAGCTCAGTTTAATTACCTTGAATTTTCGCTTCCCTTGATTGTTGTTATTCTTCGATTGTGCAGATGATTTTCTTCCCTTATCTCCATCTTTACCAGGAGACGTTTTCAATCCTGTAGGTTTCTCTCTCTTGCTCACAATTTCTTCTTCTTTACTTATGTTTGAACTTAAAACTGAACCTGAGCCAGAACCAGAAACCTTGTCTTCCTCCTGTTTTTTCAAATTATCCTCTACTTTTTCAAGGGGTAACGATGTGTTGTTCATCTCCGTTTCCACTCCACCGCTAACGGAAAAATCTGCAAGGATTTCAGGATCCATCTCCAAATCTGGTAACACATCACCATCGTTGATGCCCACAAAAAGATCATCGAAATCGATACTGTCAAGCAGATTTGTATCGGAGAATTCAGGAAACTCTTGTGTGTCGATAGTAAAACTCTCCATCTGTCCCTGGTTTTCATCTTTGTTCGTGTTCCTCAAAGGTGATACAGCTAGCATTAATTCAAAAACTCGAAAAAAATTGAAAACTTGAAATTTGCACTCACTATATATGTAGATAAACTGTATATATATGGTGCAATTACGTGATATAAATACAATATTGCATGAAAAAACAAGCTGTATATGGATCAAAGTGTTAGAAGAAGTACTGGGATATTTTTGGTTCTTTCTTCTTCTTTTTTTCCGGTGATATTGAACGGAGATGGAAAAGGAAGGGACAATTGACCTTAATAGCTTTGCTGTGGTTTTGTTTTTTTTTAAATTTTTAGTGTAAGTGGAGTGTGGAGAAACTGAATCTCAACCACAACTTGTGTTAAGATATCTGAGTTTTGTTTGTTTGGGCATGTTAGCTAGGCATAAAAATATTTTTCCAAATATATTTTATGTTTGTGGATATCCTTTTTTTTATGGTTTTTAAAATCTGAAAAGTGCTTGAGCTTTTGTTAATAATTTCTATGAGGTTTTAAAGGGAAAGATAGACAGAGGAAGAAGGGAATTGCCAGAGAGATAATAATTTCAATTCAATGATGAGTAGGGTTAGAATTGGATGGATCATAGATATATATGTTTTTATTGTATAATCAGCTTGTAGCTCAGCTCTTGTATATCTGTTGTACAGAAAGGGTGTAAACGAAATGGTTCATGTGGGTTACCCAATTGACCTTTGGATTTCCTCAAATTACAAGCGATAATATAAAATTAATACAGTTGATTATATTCCCGTGATGAAACTACAGATCTTGTAGAAAGCCAATTAATTGTTTTTGTTGTTTTCAGTTTTTTGAACCACGGTGGCCCTTCCCACTACTCTAAACGGGCACATATTCACCCACACACTTTTACATAGGGTTTGGTAAATTTAAAACTTCAAAAATGGAAAGAATTATATGACTAAGAGGACAGAAGGACAGATAATAAGCAATTAAAATTGTCTTCACACAGCATGAAGTTGATATTTATAATTAAGTTTACTATTAAGTAGAGTTAATTTTGTCGCAAATAATAATTTCATGATAATACTTGTTAAATTTTAATTTAAGCCTTCAGTTAATAGTGTTACGAATTAATTAAACATTAATTTAACGTTATTGAAAGTTCAAAAATCTTCGTTAAATGATATTTCAAAGGCAAAAAATCAACCGGAGCTTCACCCTCTCGCACTGGTGATTTACTGATTTGTTCACCAGCCTAGCTACAGAAAATGTGAAATGTCTGGATTTTTAACCAATTTGAATTATTCTATAATTAAGGTCCAAAAATTACTAGAAAAATAAAAAAAAAATGAATAAATTCCAATTGACAGTCATGTTTTGTTTTATTTGATCCAAATTAAAATCGTTGGTGGTCGCTTAGCTTATTTAATAAATTATTTATTTATTTATGATTGTTGTAGTAACATTAGAATAAAATTTTCATTGATAAGATCATTGTTTAAAATTTTAACTCATAGTACGTATGTCTCAATTGAAAGTGTAAATAAAATTATATAATATAAAATAGTAATTAAAAAAATAATAATTGTCAAACACATTTAATCGAAGTTTGAATTCAAATAATATATTTATTTTTTATTAAATATTTGAATATAAATATTAAGATTTTAAAAAAAATATATATGAAATATGATATTTTGACATATTTAACCTTGTACAAATATATATAAATTATTACATACATTCAAGTATTTTTTGACACCGTGATCTAAATGGAAATAATTAATATGATAATTTTTAATAAATTTTTTATAATTTGAATATAATTTCTCACTGTTTATAATTATAGCTCAACCTTTTTTTTTTTCTCAAATAAATCCAATCACAGCTTTGAATTTAAATTAAACTACACAATTTTGAATGAAATATATACTGTAATATGGAAAGTTGCAATATAAAAAGAGATAAATAACATGGTTTAAATTTTAATAGATAATTCAATGTACACTAGAGTATTTTGAAAATTAAATTTATAATTTTATTTGAACGTTTTTTATTCAAATTAAACATAGTAGTTTTTCAATATGTGAAATTTAATATTCAAGACTTCAAATTAAAAAAAACAAACATATTTATATTGTATTTTTTTAAAATAAAACTATGTTTTAAATAAGTACAACTATTTGCAAACTCCACTGAAATCCAAAAAATATTTTATATATCAATAATCTTTGCCTAGAAAATTGTGGATGACTAAACCTTTATCAAAATACAATCATCATTCACCGCCTTTGTTGAATTGATTCTTTGGTTGAATGATGGGTCAGCCGTCAGCGTTCCCTCGCATTGCATCACCAGTCTCCCTCAATTATCCATTACAAATAATATAATATAAGCTTCTGTATGGGTACAACTCAATCATATTATAATAATTGTTTACTTAATAAATTCAAAATCACATATTATCAGGGGCGGAGCACTTTACTGTTGAGGGGGCGTAGCCCATTCCTCCGTCCCACCCCACTCCATACAAAAAAAAATCAACATTTAAAATATAGGGAAAAATCCAAATTTCAGTTTTTGTTTAAATAAAAAACAATCTCCTTTTTTTGTAAATTTATTTTAATTTCTGTCGTTCATTTTTTATAATCGATAGTCTGAATCAATTTTGATTTAAAAGAGAGGGATGATTGTTTTTTACCCAAATGGAGAAATTTGGATTTTTCCCTTAAAACATATATATATACACAAATATAAAATAACATAAAATATAATTATTAATAATAAATAAATAATATTAATATTATAAAAACTAACATCAAATAATAAATTTATCATAAAATAATAATAATTAAAATATTTTATTATTTATATCCACATTAAATTCATAAAAAAAATTATTTTTAGTATTTTAATTGATTTAATTAAATAATAAATAATAAATTTTAAAATTAAATTTAATTAGTCAAATATAAAAAGAGTTTTCAATTTACTTATTTTTTTATTTCGTTTTCTTTCTTTCCTAACCATCCGAACTTATACTCTTTATTAAAAAGAAAAAATTAAATCAAAATTTAAAACTCAACTCTCACGTTTTGAAGAAATAAACACCAAAAATCAAGTCACAAGAGGAAGATTTACCAAAGTAAGGAAAAATTTTGGTTGAAAATTAAGAAAATTTTGAAAAAAATAAAAAAAAATTAAGGTAAATTTCCTTTAAATAATTTTAATTTGGGTATTTGTGATTTTATGATTTTAAGATAAAATTTTCATTTTATCTCTTTTTGAAATAATGATTTTTTTATATATTTTTGATAATTGATACACCAGTAAACCTGAATGATGACACCCAAAAGATTTAGGTAATAATCTAATTAAATATCTATTATTAAATTTGTTATATATTTGATTTTTTTTTTGAATTAGTTGTGTGAGTAAAAAAAAACTCTTATTTATTTAATTGATTGTATTTGTATACGGGTAAAAAGTTTAATATATATTTTAATTACCAAAATTTTTTTTGTAAAATCAATATTAATAATTTTCGTAATTTAAAAGAGTAATACGTTCTATTTTTGATATATTACAATGTATTTTTATTTCTTATTAATAATGAATGTTTACTTTTAATTATGATAATGTAATTTAATAAATTTATTTTTTATGATAATTTATTAATTTTTATACTTTATATCAATATATTTATTTTTAGCTCTGGCTCTCCCTTAATATAGATTTTTGATTCCGTCCCTACATATTATATTATTAGAAATATATAAAACTCAATGTCTTCGAAGAAAGCTTGGCATGAAAGGATTTTTGTTTAAGTAAAATGTAAAATTAAAGAATTTTATAGAAGTTTATGCCGTTAAATCTCAAAAAAATCCTAAATTATGGAGAATATGATGTATTATAATTCATTTACAAATAAGCAAGGGGGTTGACATTCTATAATAAGGGAGGGCTTTTTAAGATAATAAAGGAGAGTTGATAATTCTCTATGCTATGTAATAAATCACTAAATTACATAAATACTACAGGAATATAAATCTATGAAATCAAATAAATATTACATAAAGATAAATCTATGGTTGATTATTATCCAAATTTTTTTTTTGAATTTATAAGAAAGTCT
>JAVXUL010065726.1:0-10053 GCA_035590515.1 Trichilia minutiflora
TTGTAATTGGACCATTAGGCATGTGTAGCTTGTCTTGCTGTGTATTATGGCGTTGAACCTCCTTGCCAAGACTGGTTGTATCAATAGCTTTTTCTTGTTTGACACTTAGGGCATTAGTTGGTCTATAAAGGGTGTGAAAAATAAGTATAAAGGAAAACGCAATTCTATTTTTAAGCTTTTACGATAGTGAGAACCAAGGTTAATTTTAATAAGTGCGTGATAATTTGAGGTAGGCTGATAGATGTGATAAGGGAAAAGGGTTTTTCCATGAGTCGTTGATGATCTTGAGTAGCTGAATTGAACTTATCTCTTTGTTGCGTAGGTAGAAATATCTTCAGTTTTTAGCTCCAGTAATCCCGATGCTGCTTTCGGGGGAGACAAATCAGGGAGAGAATTGGCTCTAATTTTGGCTGCAATTTTAGGGAGATGGACTCCTTTCGAACACGATTGGTTTGCCTCTATAATAATAGAGTCGAACCTTTAGGCGTACAACAGTTGCTTCAATATCTTCGAGAGCATGTACCTCCGAGTCTTCAAAAAAGAGGAATTATCGAGTTATCCTCTAAAAGAGAAAGTGACCTTCAATAAAGAATTATTTTACCTTAGTGTGCAATTGTCAATGCAATAATATTTTATCAGGGTCTTTGAGTCATTTAGGATCACCCCATATCATCTAAACTTGAATAGTTTGAGGGTCTTATTGACTCTATATGTCATATGGAAAGACCTTTCAGGTAGTCCTCGATGATTAAGAAGATAGAGAATTTGTATCTCTTGAAAAGAAACCTGATGAAAAATCCGAGATTATTTTACCTAGTTACCTATCCCGAGAGGCCTAACCCTATACAAGAGAACCTTAGAAGCAATAAAGATTGAAAGAACAAGTGGTTTTTTATAGGCAGGGCTTGGAATTCAATCGCTGACATAGAGGTCTCGAGAATGTTTAGAGAGTCCATCTTTTAGGTAGATAAGACGGCCCTATCCCTGAAGAATCTGATCGGGTAAAGATGGTGAAGTTTAAGACGTGGGATCACAAAGTCCTATTGTTAGAGTCTATTTTATTGGTGTTGGGACTAGTGTCAGTAGTCTCGAGTAGAAACTTAGTTCATTTGCATAAAACCAGTAAGTAGACATAAGTCACTTTGTTTTTCCTTCGCCCATTTCTCTAATGATTCTTATCTCTATGTTGGCAGGTAAAATGGCTTTAAGGAAATCACTTGGGAAGGCCTTGAATGCCTAAAAAAGCTAGCGAGTTAGAGGAAGGAGAAAAACATTAAGGTGATGGAAGGAAAGGGGAGGAATGTTACCCCACCGCTAAAGATTAGTGCTAAAGGCCCCCCGCCTATATGTCAGAGGAACAAAAACGTCCCTCCATAATAAAAGTAGGTTCAGGACAAAGGGAAGAGGAAGGTAGCAGATCCTTCAAGAGGAAAGAAATACCAGAAGATGAGGAGCGTGGGTACTTTACGAGGGCAAGCGAGAGCGTGAGTCCCCCGATGAAATTTGTTGTCCCCGAATTGAAGGCGAAACACCTTCTCAAGGAGATGAGACCCTATTATGCTCATTTTGTCGGGACGTTCAATAATTTTGCCATTTATTACACAGGCGAGGTGTCGAAGGCTCTTTTTTAAGGAGACGTCAAGTCTACTATAAACTCTATATATAATTGGAGCTTTCGGGTAAGTTTAGCTTCCTCTCCTCCTATTTATAGATATAATGCTTTACATATTCTAACTTTGTGCCTCTCATTCTAGGCCATTCATACCATGACCATCTGTCATAACCTTTTGAAGACGGAGACCTGAAAGTTTGAGGCGACGAAGAGAAAGCTGGAGGAGATGAATAAAATCCAAAAGCAGAACTAGGAGGCGTTAAAGAAAATAACTTCCACAGAGAAGAATTTGGTCCTCAAGAGGATCAAAATCAAAGAAAATGAGTCCTAATGGACAAAGGACAATGAAGAGCTAAAGGTTCAGGCAGCCACCGCTAAGTTCACTTACTCCAAATTAAAGCAAAAGGTTAAGACTCTTCAAGTTGAGCTGGGTTTGGTGAAGTTGAAGTAAGATGAGGAGGCAGAGAGAAGTCGAAGCCTCAAAAAGTAGGTTAATGACCTTCGCTCTCAACTTCAAGGGGCTTAGAAGGTGATCAATTTGTAAACTCTTGACCTAAAGATTTGGGTAATCTTATAGAGGCCTTCCTAGTTATCTTCGAGGACTCTTTTCCTAAAAACCTTGGTATTCATAGTTACTTGTCTTAGAACCAGGTTACCCCTTTAGAAGGTTCTATGTCAGACATTTCAATTGTAATATCAGACCATTTTTTGTTAATGGATTGCAATTCTAATTGAGATTTGATCATGGTTTTTGTCAAGAAAGTCCAATACTGAGAGTAGGTTCTAGTTGTTTTCGTTGTCATTATGAGTGACGACTTTAAAAGTCAAGATTTTTACTTCGATAGGTATAACTACTTCACATTTTATGCTAAAAGGTAAGGGGGATTTGCTATTGTCGTCTTCAGAGTGACGCTATAAGCTCACAGTACCTCGTGTTGTCTATTTATCTATGCTCTCTTGTGTTCCAAGAGCTTTTTCTTAAGGGCTTTCTTGATTACTTTGTTGGTAGCTTCGACCTGACTGTTTGCCTAAGTCTGGGTAGGGTTGTGAAGCAAAGGTTGATGCCAAATTCCAAGTAAAATTCTCGGAACCTGGTATTACCAAATTACTCGTCATTATCTACTATTAGCATTCGAGGGACTTTAAAATGGTATCTGATGCTCTGCTTCACAAAGGCGGTGAACTTTCTCTCCTTAATATTAGCTAGGGGCTCAACTTCGACCCCATTTGCTAAAATAGTCTATTGCTACGATAGCATACTTTATTCTAACTCGAACGATTGGTAAGGGTCCTATCAAATCCAGCCCTTATTATGAGAAGGGTCACTGGTTGATGATGCTGGACAATATCTCTAGGAGCTACCTGAGGAGGTTACCATACTTGTTTTTCCTTAAACCTAAAGGCGACCTGACATTTAATTTCTATCTCATCTAATAGTTTTCTTTGTGCCTCTTCATAAGTAGTAACAGAATGCTTGCACATTGTGTACCATGCACTGTTTACCATCAATCATTGTCTAAGGCCTTCTAAAACTAATGGATGATGGAATGCCCCTGTCTCTGTTACTTCTTCGTGGTGCCTCTTGATAAACTTTTTAAGGATTTCATTAGCACCTTGCCCTAACAATAACAAAGAGCTCAGGGTCTTGACATTGAATACTACTCCTTTAAATTATCGGGTGAAGGCATGACTAAGTTGTTTAAATTTATGAATGCTCTTTGGCATTAAGCTGGTAAACCATCTCCTAGTCTGGCCTTCTAGGTTGAGGAGGAATAGTTTGCATATTTGGTCTTCATCCAATCCCTAAATCAGTATCATTTCCTTCAAAAATTCTATATGCAGTGAAGGATCAGTCTTTACCGCAAAAAAAGTAATTTGGGACATCTTGGACCTTCTGAACAAGACCAAGTCTAAGATTTTTTTTGAGAACGGGGATTTGGGGTGGGAAGTTGAGGGTTTCTCGAGTTTTGTACTTCTTCGTCATCTAGTTTTCCTCATATCAATTTCCTCCACTACCTTCTTCACTAAGAACTCTAAATCCCCTCTACTAGCGGTAACACCTCGAGTTTCTTCCTTTTGTAATACCCTATGCTCTATGGTCTCTCGATCTCTCCTACACTTCTACTTAATGATTCTTCTTTTATCCTTAGGGTTTAGACTATCTCCTAAACCTTGATCATAACTCATTTTGAGGTTAAGAGTAAATCGAATAGACTCAAGTGGGTCATTTTCAAGGATTCTGAGGGATGTGTTCATGTCCCTCCTATCTTTCTTTCCTTCGAGGATGAGCCATTCCACTGTGTACTTTCCTTTTAGGGCTTTTTTATGTACCTAGCTTGCGGCCTCTTACTTTTTCCCCTATTTGGGGGATTACTCTCTATAGCCTCTGGAGATGTGTTCACTCTTGGGCTAAACAGGTCTGTTTACAAGATTTTTTTTTTTATTTCAAAGACCTCTCTGACCAAAGTTTGAATGTGTTAGTCTTTTTTTGCATACTGCTTCTTGATCTCCTTTACCCGTTATGCCCAATGAGCTTCGTCTTCACTACCCTTCCTATGAGTAGACTAGTGTGAAAAGGTCCTACCATATAGTGGAGGCACTACCTTTCTCTGCGCCCCCCATCGCTCATCATAAACATCACTAGCCACTGTCGTGGTTTCCGATGAGCGATCCTCAGAATATCTACATCGTGTATGGTTTTTCTTAGTTTTGTATGTCCTAGTTGTTGCCATCTTATGAATTCCTGCCTTGCTTTGACCATTGGCCTTTCATTCAAGGTTCTCATAGAAGACGCCAAAATATTGATGCAAAAAATGGACTCCTTCTACAACCTCATATACCTGAACGGTCTTTCTTTTATTCCCCGCAAGTTTCACCTAAAAACACGAAAAAAGATCAGTGAAAATTCTCCAATGTTTAAATTAAAAAGGGTTTTTCAATATAACAGAGGGAATTTAAAAAAGAATCATACCTAAGAAGACGGACTTACCCTTTTATAATATTGTAGCATCCCTTATATAGTAGTATATGAATACGATAACACATATATCAGTCAACCATTACTTCCTTCCTTTAATCGAGAGACGTACTTCAATAATCATGGCCTATTACCGTCGACGTCTATCTCTGCTTGTCAATTGCAATCATTGCCTTAGATATCCTGTGGGTGACTAAGGGGTCAAATTACCTGTCATTCATTATTAGGGTTCAAAAAGGATCCCTAAATTTCAAAGCTCGGGGAGGTCACCTCAACTCCTTGAGAACCCTGAGAATTTTAGAGATAACCTCTTCATAAGAACCAGTGACACCGGGCTTCATCGAATTCTCAGCCTTTTTGAGAACAAAGGCGAATCGCTTTGGGGACGCCCGTGATTTATGCATGTAACATCTATTTAGGGAGTTAGGGCCTTAGATATCCCATTTCATAAGGAGTGACGAGAGGATGCACCCTTCAAGAATTTAATGCTATCGTTAGAAAAATTGGGCCAAAATTAAGTTTTTGGGCAAGGTGAATAAGAAATTATTTTCAATAATAGTTATATTTAAAGTTATTTTTATCATAATATTATAAAAATAAAGTTGGAAAAGAAAGAAAAAAAGAAAATTTCAAAATTGTCAAAATTTGACAAGTATATAACTTAATCATGTTGAAAAAGAAGTTGCCATGACGTTCAAAGTTGTATGAAAATGAAGGATATTATAAAACCACAAGTAATCAATTGCACTGCCACTATCTTCAACTATTTTCTTGTAATTTTTTATCAGAAAAAAATCTCTAAACGCAACACAATTTGTTCTGGAGTGTTCATTGAAATGCACTCCCTTTGTTTGGTATCTTATCTTCCACGGAAATTATGACCCAAAGGATAATCAGAATTCGTAGGTCGTTTAAGAATTCAAGGAAAGCCCAAAATCCTCCGATCCAATAAAGTGGGCCAGACTGATATTTGTTTCCGACAACATACGGGAGGAAATCGTTACTATTACAAACAACTCAAATCTCATTTTGAACTTGGCCAAAAAATGGCGCGTGATCTGTGTGGCGCACTCGCTCCAAGCTTGGTGTGGCGGTGCCACCGACGCAACAATTGCCAACTCAGAAGATCCAGCGACGGCGCTCAAGATATGCACCACCGTACCCCTACGACTTGTTTATAAGTACTGAAAAGGCATATGAAAACCATGTTTCTGAGTGTTGAATGTTATATTAGCAGTTTCATAACCCTGCTTCAGAAATGGAGGAGTATATACCAAGCTTGGTCAACATATTGGACAGCTGGTAGGCTCTCTATCTACTTGATTTATGATGAAAAGCTGAAAACCCAACGGTCAACTCTGTATAGTATATTAAATTTGAAATGAGTTATTATGAGTTTGAAAAGTGATTGCGTGAGATGAATGGTATTCATCAATTGAAAGTTTAAACTGACAGTAATATTGTCTTTTCTTTTATCAAACACGAGTACTTGGTGCCTTAGGAGTATGTCCAGACAATGAGGAAGTCTATGTTGAATAACTGTCCAGTTTCTTCATACGAATAAGTGTGTGATGTTTTCAAGAAAGAGCTTGCAGAAACACCAGATAAAGTATGTAATTGATTTAATTTCTTCTCGCCTTCTTGACCATTCGTTGGAATGTAGTTTGCATACGAACAGGTCAATGTTTTTTTTTTTCAATTGCTACAGATTTATGGTTCCTTTTGACATTCATATTGGAGCTTGGCAATTTTGTGAGCAAGTTTTCATGATTTTGCTTGGTTATGATACTTGTCCTCATTTGAGGCACATTGCTTGCCACTGAATCTGTCTATTTAATGTGCAGAATTTTTATGATTTTGATCCTTTTACTATTGCAAGTGCTTCGCATGCCCAAGTTCTTGTTGCCTAAACACGTGATGGCCAAAAAGTGACCGTTAAGGTTTTAGTCATTTTCACTTTTCTTCAAATTGCAATTAGTGCAGGCTAACTGAGCCCAAGTTTTCATGCAACATTGGAAGCAAAATTAGGATTAGAATGTTTCTTATGAGGAATTTTCTTTCCATGTTCAATATATTTCCTTGATATTCAGTTCAGCACACTCACATGACCAATACTGCAGCTGCAGATCATGCCACTCTGGAATTCATTGTTATCACCCCAAATTTGTTCTGTCTATCATTTGATTATAGGTACTTCTCTGTTTGATATCTATGCTTGCTAATTATCCTTCTTCGATTATAGGGTATGAATTAAATATGGTGCTCTATGCTAACCGTTCATCCACAAGTGGTTATTTTCATGAAAAATTAGTATAATATGTGTGTGCACTTTCATCCTTTTATGTCTGGATGGGTATTTATGTATGCATCTGCTTCTGAATGAATTTTATGTATTCTAATCCACTAGTATTAAGCAGAAAATCTATCTGTTTATGCAGATGGTTGGTTGCTGAAATGCGTGAAAGTATACCGAAGGCAAGTTATTTTAATAGGTGCCTGATTTTTTTTTTTTCTGAATATGTTTCCAGTAATTCATGTGTACAACATATTTATCCTAGATTTGGTAAAGTAACTTGTTTGCATTTAAAATTCAAAATTTTTTATCGATAATAAATGCTTATGAGTCACGTGTTTCTCATTGTTCCCTAAATCTTGAATTTTTTTTTTTAATATATAAGGATGGACCTTAGCAGTCTTCCAAAATCTGTAGCGTACACTTTAAATAGTGAAAGGTTTAAACTATTTTAATTGCTGACAGAAAATTCATATGGGTTTCTATTTTGAATACTTCTAATAGAACTTGAAGTTTATATTTGATAGTTGCTTTCAACTATTAGGAAGTCCTGCTCTGTCAGCTTCCTGAAACTAATTCTGGGGGCTGGAATACTTGCTGATTTCCTAGAATTTTTCCGTCAACAAATGTTTGATATTTATAGATTTTATGTTGATTTGTCTCATCAGTTACAGTTGATTTGTTACTTTTGTCTCCGAAATTGTAGAGTAGGAGACATTAGTTAACTGAGCATCTAAGTATGTGGTGGTTAAAACTTTTTAGAATAGAAAGAATAGCCACTGAGTTTTTCTGTTCACATTGGTGCTATGTATCCGTATCTAGGTAAATCATTTGTAGCAGCATCTTTTGTCTAACATCGATGCATTAACTCAATTTTATCAAATGAATTGTCATCCAAAGCAGTGCAACATGTGATTGAGTGGTTCGTCTTGTGGCCCTCAGGAACTTGGCTTTTTGCTTGAAGCCAAGAACAGTGTGAGAGTTTTGGATAATTTTCGGAAGCTGTCTCCTCACATTGCAAATTATGTGTACACACCAAAGGTGTATTGGAATTTAAGTACCTCAAAGTTGTTGGTCATGGAATATGGATGGTGCTCAAGTAAATGACGTGAAGACCATTCGAAAACTTGGTATTCAACCTAATGAAGTTTCTAGATTAGTAAGTTTAGCCTCTAACGCTGATAACCCAGTTATATTATGTAGCCCACCCATTTTGGTCCATGTTGAGCCTAATAAAAAGTGGTAACATAACATTTCCTTTGAGATCCTTCAACAGCTTTGTATTACAAAAATTAAATCAATTGATTGTTAAATTGGAAAAATGTGCACTGATATCTGCTTCCTTCTGAATATCAATATCCTACACTTTTTTAAAGGTGTGGATATGGATTTGATGCCTTTAATTTAATTATAGACAGGTTAGCCAGGTCTTTGCCGAAATGATGTTTAAGAATTGCTTTGTGCCTTGTGATTCACATGCTGCTAACTTGCTAATTCGCCCATTGTCGGAAGGCAAAAGAAGCATATTTGGTGAGGATTTTCTTTTCTGTTAAGACTCTGATATGACCACCTTTACTTCATCTCATGTTCATTATGACACTCTATCTGAATGCATTACTTGAGCTCATGCTTTTCTTACACATTTCATGTTGGAACTAAATTTAATGCTACTCTTTGGAAGCATTTGTTGATGTATATAAAGAGTGTTTGAATAGTAAAAATTCAAGTCTCACATAAAAAAAGAAAAGTCATCCTAAATAGTTTATAAGTTACAACCAAACAAATAAATTTAGTTGGCCAACAAGGTGGGCTGGTATTGTTAGAGCTCTAAAAATATGGGTTTTGGGCTCTTAGGCTCGGGTTGGTTGGCTTATTTTGACAGTTCATATTTTAAATATATGATTTTTTTAATTAATTATTATTTTAAATTCAAAAATTGTATTTTCAAAAATATTGCAACTTTACAGGTTTAAATCAAAAGTCATAATTTTTCAGAAAAGTTATAATTCTATCAAAAGTTATATCTTTTGATTAATTTTGCTATAAAAGAGAAGTAATACATATTAGAATAACAACATTTTTTTTAAAACATTCTGTCTTAAAAGGAACTCTTTGTTTGAAAAAGAATCATCTATACTTTGTTTGACTTCTAAGTTGTTATTGCTTCAACTTAGAATAATTGATAATTAAATCCTAGAAAACAACTTCCATTGTTGAATCTTAGAAAAATTGACAGTTCAACTTAGAAGAATTAATAGTTGAATCCTAGAAAATAACTTCCATTGTCTTTTAAGCAATTCGGTCAAAAATTGTATATTAAGAAACGTTGCAACTTTACAATTTAAACCAAAAGTTATAATTTTTTAGAAAAATTATAACTCTACTAAAAATTATATCTCTTGATTAATTTTGCTTATAAAAGGGAAGTAATACGTATTAGAATAATAACATTTAAAAAAAAAAAAAATTATTAGTACTTCAACTTAAAAAAAATTGATAGTTGAATCCTAAAAAATAACCTCTATTGTCCTTCAATCAATTCGAGACGAGGAGAATTAGTGTCTTAGAATATTGCAATATATTACAAGCCTTTATCATTCGTTTTATAAGTTTTTTAAGTTTTTTTTTTTATTTTACAGTATATTGCTGCATTTTGTTTGTTTAATATATTGTTGAATTTTGTTTATTATTATTAATAAAATTCTTACTTTGATTGCTGTAGCACCAACAGTATTAACACTTTCCTTGTATTTGCTTTCATCTTTTATGCTCTTCCGTTTTCTATTGTGACCAACTTACTGTCGTCATGTGTTGATGTTGATTGCAGGCATTGATATTTGCCAATGCTAATGCAATAGGGGGATACAGAGTCAAATTGGGTGCAGGCGAGGATCTTTATGTATTATTTGCAGGGGTTCTAACTTTGAGGCCCCGGAATAGGGTCACTGACCCGGCTGTTGATCGTTTGGTCATACAAGGCACTGACAGAGATCATTCTGAATTACAGGTGATCTTCTATTGAAAGAATATTGATTTTTCAAAATTTCATATGTGTCTTTGAGCATCAGGGTCTCCATGAACATTGCTGTCTTCTAACCTATAAATATCTGCCCCGAAAAGAACTTTTGTGCTTCTTGTTATGAAGTTGTTATGGGTGGCGAAGAGGCTCGT
>JAVXUL010065747.1:0-10051 GCA_035590515.1 Trichilia minutiflora
GGGCCTAGGTCTCCGGAACAAATTCTGGGATAAGAAAATCCTGAGATGTTGGCTGAGGGTTGAAGTTTTCGGATTTCAAAAAAAAAAAAAAAAGTGTACTCTTATACCAATCCTATTCACTTCTTAATTTCAGGTAAGTTGAATTAGTTGTATTTTTTTTTTTACTGTAATAATTGCATAAAAACTCGTGATTTTAGATATATTTTATATTTGAGTTATATAATAGTTCTAGTTAAGTTTGTTAGGCTGTATTTCAATTTTCAATTTTATATTTTGCTCGTAACAAGAATATTTATACGGACTATGAAACTAAAGCTATCAAATGTGTAAATGTTTTGTAATAATCAATAATTTTTTTATTAATAAATATTCTAATTATGATATATTAATTTTATTATGAATTTTTATTTGGTTTGAATTTGAATTGATGTTAGGTTATGTTATAAATTTAAGATAAAGGAGTTTGGTTATTTAAATAATATTTGGGAGTGATTTTGATTTATTATCAAATATTGAGAAGGCTTATAAATTTTCAATATATATTTAAAATTTTAAAATATATATTAAAAATTTATAATAATTATTGAAACTTATATATCAGAATGTGATAAAAATATTTTAAAATTCAAAAGTGTTTCTAAACTAAAACTACTGTACTTTTCAAACTAAACCATTTTCTAAATTAACCTTAACTTTTATCCTTTAAACAAATATTTTAAACAATCATTCTTAAAATTATCAAAAAATTTTGTTTGAAGTAAATGAAAGTTTTAAATTCTTAATGATTCTATTACATATGAAAAATATGATTTGTAATATATATTATGATTAATTGTCTGTAGTTATAGTTATTAATATTATGTTACTATTTTATTATTGATCGATCAGTTGAATTAGTATTATTCATAGATTAATTGTTAGAGAAAAAAAAGTTTTGTAGGTTCCTATTTTTTTAATTTAATTACTCATCTCATATCTACTTTTTCCAAAGTTATTTGTTACGTTTCTCTATTAGTTGAGTTAACAAAAAAATTAATTTTTAATAATTTTAATAAAATATCCTTAATTTTATAAATAGTTAAAAAAACACATGAGAGGGAGATTCTAGACGCCAAGAAAATAATGGAATCGCTTTATCACCAATACCAAACACAAAAATGTTAATTATATCAGCAATTTATTTTTTTTATATAATCTAGAATCGTAATCAATAAATAATTTAAAATTTAATTTAATTTATAATAAAAGCTCTTAATTTTTTAGATAATTCATACAAATTTATTTATAAAATAGTAAAAATATTAACTTTTTAGTTTTAAAAATTATATTAATATTGTGTAACTAATTATTATATATACATTTTTATTTAATTATAATAAAAAATAAACAATTAATATATGATATAATATATTATCTTTTAATTTTAAAATTTTCAATATTTTTAAACTAATTATAAAACTAAAAACTATTTCATTTATATTTAATTTATACTAATAAAAAATAAATAATTAACGATTTAGACATCTAATATAATTGTATTTTTAATTTAAATAGAAATAAAAAACATCTTTTCTAAAACAAAGATAAAACTAATAGTTAATTATTAGTATTTGTTATTGTTTTTGTTTTAAATTATTTATTAAATACAATTTTCTGTATATAAACAATAAGTTATAAATAAAATTAATATTAAAGTGTTTGGCATGGTGGTTATTGATTGTATTATGTTTTAACATGTCTAAGGTTGGAATCCATTAAGTAAGATGTATTTTTTATCTATTGTTAAAAATGATTTTACTTCTAAAATCTTTTTTTTTTTTGGTTAATTCAAACTCAACTAATGGAAGGATATAACAGGTAACATTTTAAAAAGTACTGACGAAATAGGTAATTAAGATAAAAATAAGGACTCACAAAAAATTTTATCTTGATTGTTACTATTGATGACCAAATTTTTGGAATGCTTGGTAAAAATACGACGAACGATTGGCTATAGATAATATTGTTTGTTTACGTCTATAAGATATAAAGTACAAATAAAATTAATATTAAAGTGTTTTATATGGTGATTAATTGATTGCTATGTATTTTAAAATGTCCCAGGTTCAAATCTCTTTGGTGACTTTCAATTTTTAATGGTTGCATTAGTTTCCTATCCTAACCAATCATCTTGTATTACCAAGAACAAATTCTTTCCCTTCATATAGGACAAGGACATAAAATAAAACACTAATATATTGGAATTTTATGGTTGGAGGGGATGGATACCTTCGCCATTTCTACTAGGAGTAGAATACAATTACGATATTTCTCTTAATTACGCAAACTTCAACATTTGGCGTGACAAGTAAGCAGCCCGGGTGGCATCGTCTCTGGATGACTGAGTCGTATGAATTCAACGCGCAGCCAGTCCAACGGTTATACGAATCATTCGATATATATAACAACAGAGGGCAAAAACATATATATCATCCAATAAAGATTCTGTCTACATTATATACAACAATTTGGAATACTCTCTATCTCCATTTTCCATTTACAACACTGATACCGGTTATTATTGCAATCATCCCATTTTCATGTCTTGCTGAAGGAACAAGCAATAGTGACAAGGAAGAAGAAGGATCCGCAGCAGATGATATGTAGGGGTCGTGGCATTGACTTCACCGCAAATGAATGAAATAGACAAGAGAGCATTCAGGAAAACAATGGTACGTCAAGAGATGATGGCACGGCGGTTGTAGCAAATAAAAAAATGTTTTATTTCAATCGTTTTACCCTTTCTTTTCTACGTTTTTTTTTTAAATTTTTTTTTATTTTTTATTTTTAATTTCGTGTAACTGTGAAAAATTTGAGTAAGAAAACAAGGAGCAGATTTAATAATGTACATTTGTTGTTATATGATTAACATTTTCTTCACTAAAATCCGCTCCACCTAATTGTCTCTTTGCAGACGGATCAAGGCTTTCTCTAGTTATACCACGAACGCGAGAATTGATATGATTGTATTATGTAAACATCAAGGAATCAGTTTTATGATTACCGTGATTACGTTAACAGAGATGTTTCAACTGTAAACTTTTTGAATGTTAATGTATTGCCGAAAAAGATTTGTGCTCATAATCGTCTTCAATCATTTTGTCATCGAAACGCGGGATTTTTTTATTGTGTTGAACCACCGAGTTCGTACAACAGTTTGAGTACCATCCAAACCGGTAAAAATTCCAAAAAATATACGTTTTCATGATAACTATCACATCCATAATTTACATGATACTAGCAAAGTACACTTGATAGAAAAGAAGAGGGAGAGAAACAAAGGTCGATTAACAGATTTTTCTTAAAAGAACTCAGAAATTGCAGTAACAATAGCAATTCTTAAGCCACAATATACCAACTTGCAGTAATGCGACAACTCAGCTTCCAGAATTGTATCGCAATAATATTTGAGCTTTGCTTAGTGCAAGAAATCCCTCATGGGATCATCGTGATGTACTTTCTTCATCCTGTATGCCTCCATGTCCTCAGCAGTAACCTGTAATTCATCAAAATTATGGTTAAAGAAACAAAAGGCAAACAAAAGGAATTAGGAATGGAACAGGAACAGGTGCCGTCCAGTGATATTACAAAGTTTGGCTGGCTGACTATGAGAGTGAAATGGCCATACCTCATCGTTCCATCGAACATTGTATTTGCGTTTTCTCTCATCTTTCTCCTCTCTCTTTCTTTCATCCTCCTGTAAATAACCAAGTAGTATGTTCAGTAACACTATCAACAACCAAGAACAAACATTTGGATGCAAAAGTTATTAAATATGTCCAAAGGCAGACTGGAAACCAAGCCTCCAATTCTTTGCCCAGCTTAACCCAAAATTTAGATGGCCTTGAGTTAAATTCAAACAAGAGCACCTGCTTTAAGATCCAAACTTCTATGAATTCCCTCAATAAAAGCAGATCACTGCTAAGTCACACTCTCCTCTTAAAATAGTTCAGTCGTGATTTATACTTCAAAAGTTGTCAAACATAACATTAGCAAGAAAAATGCCCTACTCACCATTGCACTCATGAAATGAAATATTGATAATAAATAAACAAATAGAGGCTAGAGCTCATGTTTACCTTCTTGAGTGCTTCAGCGAGGAGTTTCTCATCCAAGACCAAATCATCTGGAACATCAGTTCCCCATGTAGCAAGCCTTTTCTCCTCCTCTGGTGAATGCGTCTCTGTCATGGGTTCACCAGGCAATCACAAAATTAATGACGAGAAATTAAAACCGATATAATGAAAATCATTTTGATTTTAAGCAGAACCAGCAAAAATAAAATAAAAAAAAGATTAAAAAATAATTAATATGGATTTTTGACTAGCTTTAACCAATTAAGATAGCATTTCCTGGACCAATAAAAAAAATGATTAAAAAATAATAAATATGGATTTCTGACTAGCTTTAACCGGTTAAGATAGCATTTCCTGGACCAGTAAAAATAAAAACAAAAACAAAACAAACACGCACACACATGGTAGAAGGTGAAAAGCAAGCTAGCATATTAACCTTCAGTGGTCTCTTTACGAGCAATGTTGGCTTTCATCAGATCTGTTGCAGCTTCCACAGCCTCAATTCCAGCAGCACCTGTGCAGTAGCTGTTTCGAATCACCTGCTTGCAGCACTTGTAACCCCACTGATGATCCTTCCACCATGAACCCCAAACACTAGTATGATTATTAATGTATAAATCTTCTTCATACTTGCTCTTAGGAAGTGCCATCTCCTGTGAATTAAATGACGCAGACCAATTAGATCTGTCATGGAAATTATCCAAGCAATGTAGAAAAGACATTATTTCGAAGCTATCTGTAATGTTTCTAATGGAGCCCCTTTAAAATTAGCACTAATCATGATCCTTTTTAAGAAAATCATTCAAGTGTCTAGACACAAATACTAGAAAACTTTGTTCAACTACTGATACAACATAGACTAATTTCATGTCCTTCAAAGAAACCTACTAGCAAACACATCAAAGTCAACTTGATATCAGATTGACATAAACTTCACTCAAAAGAAGAAGGAACTTGTTAAGGTGGAAAAAAGGTAAAACTGATTCCTCCCCCTCATTACGCAGAAAAAACTGACATTTGTTTTTTATATACAAAAAAATAACAAAAAACACACACACAAACATTGACCCATGCAGAAAACTTCCTCATGTGCTAGGCCAATGCTTTTTCTGCTGCACCTAAAAGTATTCAAATTCATTCTCAATTTGGCAATTTGTTACTCTGTTTCACTAACTTTCAAAAATTCAGATACCCAGGAAACACAACCATTTCCATATGGATTTGAAATAAAAAAGGTAAGCCCTGAAAAATTATTCTAACCTAATCCATTTATCAGGTGCATGAAACCAAAGTAGTACATGAAGTATGCATGTGATACCAGCAAAAATTACTCTGGATTGAACAAATTAAAAAGAAAATAACGCAAACTCAAAGACAAAATAAACCACAAAACATGTGAAGTAGAACATTGATAAAGATGACAGGTTTTTATTCGGTGCATAGACAATTTTCCACATTCAAAGATTGTTTTCTTTAACATGTCCAAAGATTTTGAACATATAAAATGAAAATTTATAAAAATTATACCTGCCCCTTTATGATCCTCCCAGCACGATCATATTCAACTTGTCTTTCACTTTGTCCCAAAAGAAGCTCTCTTGGAATTTCTTCCTTAGCAGCAGCATTGCCATACTTCTCCATAATTGTGTCCTTCGTTTTGGACTTCAATTTCTCCTTTATGACCTTATAATTTTTATAAAGCAACTCAGCTTGGGAAGGAGCAGCTTGCATGTGAATATCTTGTCCCTTATCAAATGCTTCCCAAGCATGGATGTTCAGCTCCTTGAACTCCGAAGCTTGACCACTATTTCTATATTGGTTGTCTCCCTGTCAGGGGAAAAAAAATGAATACATAATATAACTTGGCAACTAAGGTTAAAACACTTTTTCGCGTGATTCAACAAATTAAATTTTCAACGCACTTACTTCATAAAACTTATCATTTGGATCTGCATCTGGAAGGGGATCCTCACGCATGGATCGAGTTTTTGGATCATAGTGGGCAGAATTGACATCAAGATTTAAAAGATATTTTGCAGTATCCTCCCGAATACGCAAATTCCTGAGAAAAAATAAATTAGAAACACTTATCATATTACAGAAGTCCATCAAGCAGTACCACAGGGAAGCATTTTAGCAAGTACGCATTCAGAAAGAGCAGATAAGCATTTTTGTTCCCCATTTACAGAAAACTAAAACAATAACTCATTATTAGAGGATATTCACCTTACAGTCCCAGTGCTCCCACCACCTGTTGTACGGACACGCTTTTCAACCTTTGCAAAATCCATTTGTTTGCTCTCATCAACTTTGGCTTCATCTATTCTTAAATCATCTTCTTCATCCTCCCCATCACTGATCTCACCCTCATCATTTTTGTTATTATTCTTCTCTTCTAATTTCTTAAGTTGCTGCTCCTTATTGTACTTCCTTCGAGCTTCATCCCGAGCTTCATATCTCTCAACAATGATGGCATAGCTTGATGTATCATAGCCATTCCACCGATCCCGCTTCCCATCATAATCAAGCTCAAAGGACTCAATTTTTTCATCAGGTGCAATGTTTTTGTTTGTCCACTTTGCTCCCAATTTCCGAGGTCTATCCATGCACGATTTTGCATCATGTGTCATGGCTCCACAGCTACAATAACCATTAAACCACACATTATAACATCAATTCCTCAAGTAAGGAATAAAAAATAACTAATAACATGTTTTCCATTGAATACTACCCTTGAAGAAAAAAATGTAACTTCTTATGAGTATCCTTGGATGCAGTAAGATAATAATTAAAGAGCTCAGTCTTAACTTCTTCCAGAAATATTTATGCCCTCTAGGAAATTGAGTAAATGAATGAAGAGAGTTAGATTATATTACTTACTTGACACATGCACCCTTGCGGTATTTATCAGCATGGTAAACTTTTGCACCTCTGTCATACCATGATTTAGTATAATTTGGATCCGACTTCCACTTCCTTTGATGTTTTAAACTCTAAAACACCAGAAAAGAATTGAATAAGGACAGTACCTTCTCATTACAGAACAAGAGTGTCAAAACATAGCACAAAGTATTATGTAACTTACAGGTTTCTCAGAGTTGAGATACCATGGAGCAGAAGACATATACTGCGGAATATGAGGATTGATTTCTTTTCCATCCTCATCAACCTCGGCTGGAGCAAGCCCCGCTTTACGTGCTTCTTCTAATTCAATCTGCTTCCTGTGGTCCTCCCTTGATTTAAAAGCCACTACAAGTCCACTCCATACACATTAGATCAACCAATAAGGGTGAAAAGAGAACAAGTAATTGAAATAATATAAGTATTTTCGAAGGACACCATAACTATAAACCAATCAAGAAAACAATCGTAAGATGTTCTCAGAGGAACACTCATATTTGAATTCAATCAAACTATTTTCATTTACTAATTCTGGTTTAGTTACATATGTATATCCGATAAATCAACAAGCAAATCAACCAAAATGAAATAAAAAATTAAAAAATAACAAATTATCAATAACCACCCTAAAGCAATATCAGTAAGCTTCAAATCCCACCCAACACAACCAAAAATTGACGAAGAATTATAACCCAGTACCTTTAAAAAAACCACAAAGCGAAAGCGAAAATTAGAATGAAAAGAAATAAATGGTGAAGAACAGGTACCTGAGGCCGTTGCCATGTTTGGCCCGGTTGATGCTGAGCAGGAGGTTCACAATTCCAAAATTTAACTGATTTTGCGATGAAGAATTCGAAACTAGAGCAAACAAACCCTAGAAATTTGCAAGAGAGCCAGAGGGGGATCGAAGGGGGGTGGGAATGGATATTTTCTAGGTGTATTTCTCTTTGCGTGTCGGTTTATACGTGTTTCCGTTATTATCCTTGGCGAAGCTATTAAATACCTTTGGGGGTTTTGTCATTAAATAAAAAATAAAACACCAAACCTTCCACACCAATACCACCAAAACGACCGTATTTCAGTTCGGTCCACCTCAGTTACGATTACGGGAGTTGTCAAAGGTCAAACGGACTGGCCGATCATTATGTCTGTCTACCTATCTATATATATTAATAAACATATTTTTGTTAAAAAAACTCTCTCAATATGTATGCAACATTTAATGTTTTTTTTCCTTTCATTCCATTAAATAATTATTTATTAAAAAATAATATTTAGTTTACAAAAATACGTGGTATTACAAATGTATATGATAAATAAATTGCTTTTATTAAATAATATGTTTTCACTTAAATTCTTGAAAAACAATTGATTCAATGTTGTTATGAAATTAACAACTAAATTTTTTAATATTTTCAAAATAAAAAATGGAGCATCGACATTTTAATTAGCAATCTATCAAGATTTTTAATAGGTATTGATGAGGTATTTTGTCGAGGACTAGCCTATTGATCCAGGTTTATTTTTATGTCTTTATTCAAACTTATTAACTGCACATATTAAGTAGACTCTTTGATACGACGTCGTCCCGAGAAATCGATTATGGCAAATGAGAGATAACTGAATCACCTCGGGTACTCCATCCGAGACGACCAGTCAGAGGGTCTCTTTCGAGTCATTCATGGTTAACTTGTATTCGGATTCAGGACCTTCGACGACAAGCCTTTTGGGCTCGGGGGATCGGACCGATATGCTGTTATAAAACAGCAGGGACCCGCAGGCACTCGGGTTGCCCAAACCTCCACAACACTACCTTCTAATATCACCGGATCTATAGCCAGTAGTATAGAGGTCTCCCGAGAACCAGAAAAATTCATTATCGGGAGAACTAGAAGCTTCACTCAGAGGGACCTATACTCGGGGTCTCAGGGGTGACGTGACGAGGAACAGTATCACTATTTTTCACGTACCCTGATTTCTACAGCAGGATATTTTGGGCATGTCATCCATGCAGCAACACGTGTCCAATGTTACGGACTTTTATGCTTCCAATGTGCAGCATATAGAAATCAAGGAGGGGATTATTTTTGAGAAAATTGAGCTGTAAGACATTCACTCACTTTTCATTACTTTCCAAGCATCATTCTTAGGGAATAGAACATTCCATTTTCATGCTTTTCATACATTTTTGCTTGCTTGCATGTACATTTTTTTCACACACTAAGTAAAACCCTCTCTGACTTAAGCATCGGAGGATTTTCGTCGGAAAATCGGCTTTACCCCTGAGGTATTCAGTATTTTGCAGTTTGAAGCTTAGGAACAAGAAGAGAAGACCAGCTGTTGCTCGAGGTTGAAGACAATGCCAACTTCTTGTATCAACATTTGGCATCGTCTGTGGGAATCGAACAAAAAGCCAGCTAACAAGTAATTTTCAGCGAAAATGACAAACGTCTGAGGTTACACAACTAGGAGGCACGTATCGGAGCGCAAAAACATGGAAGGAGATTCTGTGGAAGCCACTGCCGTTGCAAAAAGAGCTGGTAGCGCCCTGCATAGAATCTCGGAGTATGGAAGTCCCCGGTCAGACGCTGTTGAGACACATGCACGTGGAACGAGCCATGCAAGGGAAACTGAAGAAATAGCTCAGTTGTTGCAGCTGCTTCAGGACAGTGAACAGTGACATACAGAAAAGGACCAGCAGTTATAGGCATTAGCCAAAGAAGTATCAGAAATGAGAAAGATGATACAGGCCAATGCTCACGGACGAGACGGTGGAAAGTAGCTTCCCTTAACCAGAGGCTATGATGAGGGATGGGGAAGGAGTCATGAGGCAACCCCGAGCCAGAAGATATACAACGTCAGAGAAAAGAAAAAACAAAGCTGTAGAAGAACCCCATTCGAGAGGAGTGGGGGCAAAAGACTCATGCATGTCTCCTATGGCTCAAGAAAGACATCACCCCGGGTCTACAAGGGCTCTGACCCACTTCTGGGTGACATGAGGATACTGCTAAAGTCGAGGCAGAGAAGAGAATGTG
>JAVXUL010065758.1:0-10050 GCA_035590515.1 Trichilia minutiflora
AAATAAAGAACTACTTCTTTTATAAATAAATATATCGTTTATACAAGATCAAAAGCCCTGAAACCGACAACACGAATGGTTTCTAGGGCATACACACTAACACTTTTTACTCAAACTTTTTTGCCCCGATGCCACTTCCCGTTCTCATGGACCATAATGTTACACATCAAGTAGATGTTGTGGGTTTAGATGTACCACTGATGTTAATATATAGGATGGTTTTTTAATATCTCTCTTGTTGACAAGTTCAATATTTTTATAGATTTTAATTCAATATCAAGTGGATGTTGTCATGCCTCTAATCTGGGATTCACCTGTAATAATCATCATAGACTTTTGATATACAGTCAAACTATAGAACACATGTCAAGAGTCTGTAAGACTTATAGGTACTTGCATAAAATTTTAAAACACTCCCAAAATGATCAAATTTCACAACTACTTCAAATTTCAAATCAATCTCCAACCCAATCAATTTGGCTTCAACCTACACTCAAATCAATACCACATGACAAATCATTTATCACAATTCAATAATTAACTTAAAATAAAATTATCATATATCATGAAGTTTACAAATATAGTAGTTTCAAAATTCACAACAACAAATTCATAATTCTCATATAGCGAATGTATCCAAATCTAAATACATATACTACAAATCATTTTTTTTCAGTAGATATGGATCACACTGTGAGTTGAGAAAGAAAATTATACCTGAGATGGTTAATACTGACTCTAATGCTAAAGCTTCTTCTTTTACTAGCCCCATACGTCTTTAAACTAAAAAGTGGTGGGTGAGTATACAGGGATTTACTCCTTGAGTGGATAAAAATATATAAATATAATTATACAATTATTTGCACTAATACAAGTAATCTTATAAACATAAATAAGAATATATTTTAATTTAAGTAATATATAAAACAAGGATAACTTTTTTTATATATTTATTTTAAAACAACCTCAAAATCAATTTAAAATCATTGGTTTGGCTTCCTTTCTCGACGATTACTCAGACTAAGAGTAATCCCGAGACTGTCAGTGGGTATCCTATACAATAAAATAAATGAATAAAATAAATAATATTTTAACACGATTTAAATATATGCAAACCATTTAATAAAAATAGTGTCTACCACTTATATCGGCCTCAAGCCGTCACGTATTATTTTACATGACTGTCATTTACTTTTCCAGTAATACACCACTCTATCATAATTGAGATCACTATCTCTCTTATAACGACCCTATCGATACACTACTCACCTGAACGGTCTTTCTTAGATCCGCTTCGAGTTACTAAATCCTGTAATTATTGATGGCTCTTTGGCCATGTAATTATATAACTCAAATTGGCTTTCCAACCATATATCACAAAATCAAGCATATAAAGTGACCCAAATGGCCATGTCATCATAACTAAATAATCGATGAAAATATATATACCTGATTATAATTAATTCAAATCTCAATTACTAAAAAAAAAATCAAAATCATAAAATATCATCATAATAATTAATCCAATCAAAATCATTAATAAACAATCTTCATCAAAACACAAATGGCCTCCTTCTGGCCTCAAACTCAAATAACCTATCAAGACTTCTCAAATCAATATATATAATCTATGATACAATTCAATATTTAATGTAAAACATGAATATCATAATCAAGTTATTAAAATCTTAATGTAATTCAATATTAAAATTTTTATTAAATATTTAAAGATAAAAGAAATTAGATAAATATAATTCACTCACCTTCTAGAAAGGGCAAACACTTCTTATGGTTCTTCAAGACTCGTAAGATTTTTTCTCTCGATTTTTGAGCCTAGTTACAACAATAATAATATTTATATTAGTACTAAACTTTAAATAATTAGAATTTAATACTAGGTACATAATTACTAAACCTAACCCGAGTTTTTTAAAATTATTTTGTAACCCTCAAAACCTAAATCATGTTTTAATCAATTGCTCAATTTTGAATAATGGATTTCCATGACAAATTCAAACTATTGCAATTGACTACATTTCAAACGAAGATGGGCATTTCCGCTTTATGCCCCATTTTCATCCCTAAAGCTATTTTTCTCAAATTTTCAACTATTAAACACCAAATTCATTTATTTCACAATTCAATTAACACAATTAACTAAAATTTATAGAAATTGAATATTTTCCAAAAAGTACAGTGAGCATATGTACAGTAAATCAGAGCCGTTTTTTTTGAATTTGTATTTTCGACACTCCAATCGTAATTTACATGACTCTACGTCCTAATTAATACGAATTTAAGCCAAATTACAATAGAGCATAAATTCAATTATGATAAACAATAACCCTATAATTTAAATTGTTAATTTTACCAAATTAAAGAGTTATACAAGTGAAAAATCTTACTAATTGATGGTTAGGGATCTTAGAAAGCTTTGATAAACTTCAATTTCTAAAAGTCCCAATTTTTGTTATAAATTCTAATTTCAAAACTTATATAATTTCTTAATAAAATGAAAAAAAAAACATTTCTAAAATGATGAAGAAGTCTAAATGTAATTATTTGTGGTAAGAAAATGAGTTATGGTGGAATGATGGTGGAAAATGACGAGCATAAGGGAAGATAAAAGAAAGAGAAGAGTATGAGTTTTAAACGGTGGAATGCCAGTGGAATGGAACTGATGAAGCTGATGTGTAAATGGAGCTGATGTGGAGCTGATATGTATAAGTAAATGATGAAGTGTATAGTTTGTTTTCATTTTTTATATACATTGTAAACAGAGGAAAATTTCAATTGACTCATAATCAAGTTTTATTCATCTTCCTCATTCTCCATTCCTCTCTTGAATGATTTCTAATTTAATAGGTGTCGTAGAATTAAATGTACTGTTGATATTAATGTGGGTGCAATGATTCATACATAGTTTTTAAAACACTACAATATTGTTGCAGTTTGTAAGTTGTTGCCAACAAATTTCTCAGGATTTTTGAACCAGAAATATTCTTATCATATAGTTATCCTAAATATGGTCAAACACACACTTTCCTTGCCATGGACGAACTAAATACACGGCCATATTTTGCCATTGAAGCAGATTTGGAAGTAGACGTATCACAAGAAATACAAATTAATTAGAATAAGACATCTTTCGATTAGTGAGATTGAAGGTGTAATTGTTGAATGCGGGTGATAATAAAATTTACGGGTTATAATCTAGATGAAGTAATTAACTTACTTATAAGGGATTAATTCTCTTTTTCTCTTGAGATTTAATCTAATTATTCATCATTCCCCTACTTTTTTTTTTTTTTTTAAATACACACTTTCTCTGTGACATTATCTCCCTTAATTTTAAAACTTATCTTTTAAGGCCAATTTAGTATTTTACACTAGGACAAATATATGTGACACGTATAAATAAAATTTAATTTATTAACTACCCACTATTAATTACTAGTTGAAAATGGAACAAACCCAATACCAAAAAACACAAATCTCAAAATTTTTAATTTTTAAAAATTTTTCTCTTATCTCAATTTTTTCTCCTTATCTATTTGTTTCTTTAAGAAAACAAACAATTTAATAAACATAATATTAATATTTTATATTTTTATTTGTTTTATTTAATTTTTAATATATTTGAACCTCACAATACAGTAAATATAATTATAAAATTATATAAAATATATTATAAAAATACACATGTCGATTTTGTTATTATGCGCATTAAAAATAGATGTTTTTCTTGCTATAGCCATTTTCAGTAGCACAAGAAGATACAGAAGGTGAAGAAGAAGCATACGCGCATTTTTTAATATAATTTTCTTTAGTTTTTGTTGATACAAGAAATCGGCTTCGTCCACGACTCCGAGCATCAACAGGTTTTTACTTCTTGTTCTTGAGCTTGGAACTGCAAAACACACAGAACACCTCAGGCGTAAAGTCGGTTTTCCAGTGAAAACCGTCCGATACTTAAGTCAGAGAGGGTTTTACTTAGTGTGTGAGATAAGTGTGCATGCAAGCAAGCAAAAATGCATGAAGGGTATGAATGGCATGGAATGTTTTATCCCTGAGTATAATGCCTGGATGCATTGAAAAATTAAAAGAATGTCTCACAGTGTGTTTTTCTCAATATCCTCGAATGAATCTGATTGCGAATCTCCTTCCTTTGATTTTTGGGCGTTGTATATGGGAAGCCTAGGAGTGCGTACCTTTGGACACGTGTTGTTGCATGATTGACGTGCCCAGGACGACCTATTGCAAGGTTAGGGGGCGTGGAAAATTGTGACACTGTACCTGCCACATCATCCCCGAGCCCCCGAGTGTTTGTACCTCCGAGTGAAGCTTCCGATCCCCCCGAGAATGAAGTCCCTTGGTTCTTGGGAGGCCATTATACAGCAGGTTCTAGCCTCGGTGTCATCAGAAGATAGTTTTATGGAGGCTGGTGTGTTCCGAGTGTCAGCCAGTCCGTACTATTGTATAGTAAAATATTGGTCCGACCCCCCGATCCCGAAGATAAATGTTGTTGAAGGTCCTGACCCGAATGCGAGTTGACAATAAATAGCCCAAAGGAGAATTCCTGACTGGTTGCCTTGGGCAGAGTGCCCGAGGCGATTTGTCCATCTTTCTGTTAGCATAACCAGCTTCTCAGGACGACACCGTATAAAGGAGTCTACTTGATATGGACAATTGGTGGGCCTGGATAAGGGCACGGAGATGGGCCTGGATCACTGGGCTGGGCCTCGGTAAAATCCCCCAACACTAAGTCCCCAGTTTTTAATTAAATAAAGTTTTAATTGAAAACTGTGCGACTTTTGCTCGACTAGCATGACTGACGTTATGTCTCAGTTATCTCCTTGGGAACACAATCGTCCCTACACGTGTCCTTCCTCCATTGTCGGGTCAATCTGGAAGACCACAATATTCGGGCCATCATAATTACCTATGAGGGTGGGTCTCACCTTATTTAAATTTTGAAAAGAATTGACTTTTGACGTTCTGCCTTCGGGTGACGTGGCATTCTCTTGTCCGTTGAATCAAAATCAACGGTCGGGGTTTCTTGGACTTTGTCTATAAATACCTCCCCTTCTTTGAGCAAAGTTATGAAACCACGGTCATGTCCATCCTTCAATTTTCTTCCCAAACCCTCCAGAATACTCATTCTGCTTCTCTTGCTTTGATGCTCTCTTGTTTTCAATCGACTGATGAATCTTTTGTTTCTAGTTAAGGAACCCAGTATCTTCGATAGAGTTTTCATTTCTCATGACATCCTGCTTGCAATCTTCATGGCGATCCCTGTTGGAAGGATGGCCGATCTTACAAGCACTTGTGCCAAATATAAAGAACGTGGAAAGTTGGATTCCTGAGATATTGAAAAATCAGGAAGTATCCGACCATACCGGGGCCAACTGTTTGCCCCCTCATCTTCCTAGCCCACTTTGTCGAACACAACCTTTTTCGAGTGCAGCTGCTGTTGTGAGTCCATCCCCAAGCTCACTCACTGACTTCACCGGATTCCCTCTCATTTTACACTTGCAAACCCTGATTACTAACGTTCCTTCCTGAACGCAGGCATGCAATCAGATGAAGCAGCAGACGCTCAGTGGGACGAGATGAGCAAAATGATACAAGAAACCTGAGAAGGAGAACATCTTTGCCTTGAAGTAACTAGAGAAGGCAGAGGCAGATTTGACCGTTTAAGACCTCTCATATGTAGATAAGACCCAATAAGGTTGGATATTCTGTAATAACATGAGTCAGACATTCTGTAATATCATATTTTGATTAATAAAAACTTTCATTTCTATATATATGCGTTCTCCCTTGTTCCATTCAGTCCTATGCACCTTGTAATATCTCTCTGAGTACAATACTTAAAAAATCTTCTGATGTAAAAAGGCATCCAGCTTCTCAAAGATAACCAAATAGCTTTCTGGCTCGGTGAAGCTATTCGAGTAAAAGCTATTAGAGTAAAAAGACATCCGAGTAAAAATATGCTGAGTAAAAAGATATCCAAGTGAAAAGATATCCAAGTAAATAACCCAGGCAATTTTTCGAATATCCAAATAAACGATTTGATAAGTTGACGAATACGTCCGAATGAAGGACTTAGAAAAATTTTAATATATCTAAATAAAGGATTCGTTCATTCGGGGAAAATATTCGAATAAAGGACAAAAAATATCCCGATAAAGAGCTCATCCGTTCGGGGAAAACATTCGAATAAAGGATAGAGAACTGCATATATCCAAATAAAGGATGCATCCATTTGAGGAGAACATCTGAATACATAATTTAGAAAATTTTGATATATCCAAATAAAGGATACGTCCATTCGGGGAGAACATCCGAATACAGAACTTAGAAAATGTTGATATATCCAAATAAAGGATACGTCCATTTGGGCGGAACATCCAAATATAAGACTTAGAAAATATCCTATAAAGAGGTCACCTGTTCGGGGAAAACATCCGAATAAAGGACAGAAAAAAAATTGTATTAAGGACCCCGCTCGGGATAATGTATACGCATATAGCTCGAATACATTCGGATGCCATCACCGAATGAATGACTTAGAAAATTTATGACTGAGAAATATATGTAGACGATATATTCAAATTATCTGTCCCGGATTAATATATAGCCAGATTAACTACTGCTCGATTTGGTGAAGATATACAAACATATCATTCGCATTTATCATTAAAGTAAAAGAGAACATTTACAGGGAAGAAAATACTTACAGGTCGGTCCATTAGATAACCTGACAGTAAAAATAAAGAACCATATAACATAATAAATACAAATCGTAGGTAGCCGGCCTCTTCCAAGTACCCTGATATCTGCAAAAGAAAAATTGAGATAGGTAGCTGGCCTCGGACAATGCGGTCCATATGGCCTCAGAACAGAAGGTTTCCATAACTACCAAATTCTCTTAGCTCGGAGACGACATAGTCTCATTGGCCTAAGGTCTTCTCGGGAATGATTTGGTCCCGACAGGAGATTCAAGCCCAAAATCTATTTATTGGGCGAACGGGGTACGTATGACCTGTCCCTAAATCCGCACATCGGGTAAGCAGGTCTATATGACCCATCCCGGAATCAGGCAACCAGATCTATAAGACCTGTCCTGAATTTGGTGTATCGGGCAAGTAGGCATAGTTGACCCATTCTGGATATGACCCGTCCCAAAATCTATTCGTCGGGTAAGCAGGTCCTGAAATCCGTACGTAGGGCAAGCAGGTATCGGCTATGACCTATCCCAGAATCTGTACGTTAGGCAAGCAGGTCCCGGATATGACCCGTCCCTAATATGACCCGTCCCAAAATCCATGCATCATAATAATCCTTTGCTCGGAGACAATGTGGTCTCGTTGACCAAAAGTCTTCTCATATAAAAGATTGGGCTAGCTTTAATTATCGGAGTCAGACCCTGATAGAGTACTTGAGAGGGGCTCAGCGTGTATTCATTATCGAGCAAATAGGCTCATGCGTATTCACTGCGGAGCAAATAAGCTCGACGCATATTCACTGCAGAGCAAATGGGCTCGACGCGTATTCATTATGGAGCAAATGGGCTCGACGCGTATTCATTATGGAGTAAATGGGCTCAATGCGTATTCATTGTAGAGCAAATGGGCTCGATGCACTGGTTGTAGGATCGGGGGATCAATCGCCAAAGGGGTCGGGTCTCGGATAGTAAATTTTTAGTCTATCTGTTTTTCACGGATTTTTACTAGAGTGTCGCTCGGGGTCTTTAATTTGTGAGCCCTTGGTCTAAGTGCTTGAATGACCTTGCATGGCCCTTTCCAATTAGCTCCCGATACCCCTCACCCGGGACTTTGGTGTTAAGAATCACCCTTTGGAGGACAAGGACTCTTCTCTGAAAGGTTCGGCATCTGGCTTTTTGATTGTAGTATTGGGCTACCCTCTCTTATTATGCGGATACCCGAATCATGACCTCATCTTTCTTTTCGTCTAACAGATCTAACCCTAATCTTTGGCTAGCCTCATTTCTTCCTTTTATATAGTCCTACATCCAGAAGATCGGGATATCGATTTGCCCTCTTGATCACTTTGTTGGCAGCTTCAACTTGTCCAACAGCTTATAGGTGCGCTAGGATGGCAAGCCTTAGGTCGGTGCGAAACTCCGAGCAAGACTCTCTGAACCGGACGCTGCCAAACCATTTTGTGGAATAATCGACGGCCATAGTTGTATAATTAGTGCTGGCTCGGGCAGTCGAAAGTGGCCTATTTTGCAAGCATCCAGAAAAGTCGTGGGCCGATAATATCCTTGTCGGATAATTGTGTGTGTTAATGAACGAGCCCTTCCATGACTTTTGCAGGTTCCATTGTGGATTTCCTCAATTACTTTACCTGCCTCATCTGTTCTCAAACATTTCAAGTATGGCAGGGTAAATCCACGTTAGTATAATACAGTGTCAAGGATAGCGTACCTAGCCTCTTGGTTCTTTATCTTTCTGGCTTTGTTCCGGTCATTCGGGGGCTCTTCATGCTAGGTTTACGGTTTTAGCCCCCATTCGAGTCGGGTCGGGGGTCTCTTACAGAGCAACAACACAGTCTCCTTCAAACTTCTTCTTTACTCAATCTCTTTGAAATTGTCCCTACTCCCCCCCTTGTATATCCAATGCCCCATCTACACGCATCCGCCAGGTCCTCTCCGCATTCGGGGATCAGGGCTGCTACTCTCGTCTTGGTTCTTGGGGCCCTTCATCTTTGCGAGCTATAAACTCAGTCAGGTAATTGTTTCTGACCAACACTTCAATCTGAGCCCGCAGCTAGTGGCACTGTTTTATCGAGTGTCCCATATCTTGATGGAACTCGCAACTCGTTTCCCTCTTCTTCGGGGAATCTATATTTAATCGGATGGGGGTCCAGCAACACAGTCCCCTGTTTTCTCATCTCTTCCAGGATTTGTGAGAGGGGAGCGTTTAGGGGAGTAAACTTCTTCTTAGTTTTCCCTCATTTCGCTCGCCTTGGTCTGTCTACCTAGGCAACCCGGTGCGGATCGTCTTTCTGAGGAGATCTTCTCTCCCTGGGGTATTTCTCCTCTCTCTTTCTGTCACCCCGATGATACTCGGGGACTTAATCACTTCCCCAATTAGCATCAAGAAATCTCCTTCTATCACTTCCCCACTTCTTGTTGTCGGGTTTCTTGAAACGATTGTTGTTTCTCGAGGGAGCCCTTATGGGCTTCTGCTCTTTCATCTTAAGCATCACCTGGTTCTTGACTTCTATCTCATCGAGTATCTTCCTCTGGGCTGCCTCGTAAGTGTTCACTGAGGACTTACAAATAGCATACCAGGCCCTATCTATTTTAAGCCCCTGTCTTAGCCCCTCTAAGGCCAATGGGTGATGGAAAGCCCCTAGTTCGAGTACCTCCTTGTGGTACCTTTTGGCGAAGCTTCTGAAGCCCTCACCATTTCCTTATTTAAGTAGTAATGATGAACTCAGGGTTTTTGTGTTGAAGACTGATCCCCTGAACTCAGCAGTGAACACCTTGTACAGCTGCTTGAAACTTCGAATACTCCCGGGAGTTAGGCCTAGGAACCACTTTCTGGTTTGTCCCTCCAGGGTCAGGGGAAATAGACGGCACATCTGTTCTTCGCTCAGTCCTTAGACAAGCATCATTTCATGAAAGAAATCCACGTAAAGCGACGGGACTGTCTTCCTAGAAAATGAAGTTAAATGGGGCATTTTAAATTTTTGGGCAAGGCCTGACCCAATAGTTTAGGTGCGAAGGGTGATCTTGCATAGGGATCGATCACTGGAATTGGCTCAGTCAATTCAACTCGGGGGTCCGCTTTCCCCTTATCCATCTTCTCTATCACCTTTCTTATCAGGGACTCCACATCCCTGTCCTTGGTGTCAATCCCCCGTTCTCCTTCCTGATGCAAGTTTTCCTATTCAGGTGCCTCACGTTCCCACCTCCGCCTTTGCTCCAATAGCATTCTTGATGAGTACATAAAAGTGTATGTGTATTAAGAGTTAAATTTATCATTTTACACTTAATGTATGATTAACTCTCTC
>JAVXUL010065769.1:0-10050 GCA_035590515.1 Trichilia minutiflora
TCAATCGAGAGAGATAAACTGGGGAACAAGCTTACCTAGACCCGTAGATGAGCTTTGAGCCCCGATCGACTTGAATCTCTCTTTTTAACTACTGTTCACCGTCACCCTTTCTTCGTGATTCCTCGTAAATCATCGCGTGGAACTCCGATCAGAGGTTAGTTCTGAGTTCTGGTGTCGATTATGATTTCATAGGAACTAAAATGGCGAAGTTTGATGGAGAATTGGAAGAGATCAGTTCACTGGTGATTGAGAGAGTTTTCTACTGCTTCTAGTAGAAAGAGAAGCTAAAAATTTGAAATGGGGAAGACAATCTCTCCCTGTGCATATATGCTGTGAAATCCCTCAAAGGTGTCGATACGTTTCAAAAATGTGTCGATACTTTGGCATTTTTCTCACAACGTATCGATACATTTGCCCCAACGTATCGATACGTTTGGCCAAAATACTGTTCACAAGCCTGCAGGGTGTCGATACCTTCCTCAATGTATCGATACCTTTCGTCGCAAGCGGGCTTCATCACCGTCACCAATGTGTCGATACCCCTTGCCAACGTATCGATACCTTGGGCACTGTTCATCATGCCTTCAAGGTGTCGATACCTTTCACCAAAGGTATCGATACCTTGTCCCCAACAGTAAACGTATCGATACCTTCCTTAAAGGTGTTGAAATCCATGGCCTCAACTTCAACGTGTCGATACGTTTCCCTTAAACATATCGATACCTTTGCTTATGATCCTCCTCCGAGGACTACAAATTCAATTGGCCATAACTTTTAGCTCGAATATCTTCTTGAAACCCATAATATATCAATGCGAAGCTCTCTCTGAGCTCTACAAAAATGACGAGGAATATTTTCTCAATTAGAGATGATTTTAGGGTCAAAAATCCAGATCTTTCTCATAATCTCAAATCCTACACCATAATCTTATCCAAGTCACATTCTTCAAGTTCTATACCCTCTCGTGCACAATCTAATCACAAGGATATGAACGAATACTCTTGAGGGATTTACTATTATGCCCATAATGCTAAGGGACGGGTTTCACACCACCTATTGGCTTTTGTCGCATCTGTAGTGCCCCCAAAAGGCACACTTCCTAACTGTCGAACTTCTTTAATTAGCTTAGACAGTTTCAGAGCTGATCCGGATGCTTCAGCAGCTTGAGTATTCCAGTATGCCATAAAAGTAGGCCATTGCTTGAAAGTTATATTCGGAGGCATTCCCATTCCTGTTTGTTGGTAATGGGGCGGAGGAGATTCACGCTGTTCCTCGGGTTCTGACTGAGGCATGAATGACGTAGCCTCTTCTTCAACATCGAGCACCACCTCCCTTCACGGTCTACCACGACCTCGCCTAGGTCTCGATGACATAAGTACTACAACAAGAACACGAAAGTTTAATGATACGCATTTAATACGGTGGTGATGCTTCCTATGGCTCGACTCACCGAGTCCACTGGAATTTTAAAAATAATAAAGTCATGTACAATTTTCAAATTATATTTCAAAACTAAGTTTGGGTGTTTTCAAAACCATTTTAGAACCAAAAGCTCTGATACCAATAAAGTTGTTACACCCTAACCCGTGGGTCTCACCTGTGACAACCGCCATAGACCTCCAGGGTGTACTCAATCACACAGAATACAACCTGTAAGCCTGTAAGGCATTCACAAAAGCAGTTTTCAAAACACTTCTAAATCAATCCAGCCTAACTCCTAAACTCAAAATAAATAGAGCAAAGCCACATCACTTTAAATATATATATGAGTATGCGTAAATCAATAAAAATATATATTCAAATAAAATCCGTGGGAGATCAATACGTCCCAAAATAAGTTCAAATATTTATTACAAATATGTTTCTCATTCATCAAATCTCACAACTAAAAGAAAATCTTAAAAGGCCACCAGTGGACTACAGACTTTATAGAGTGAGTTGATCTGACTATACCTGAGCCTTCGATTCCGGAGCAATCATCACCTCTGGAGCTTACGCTATCACTTTTCTTGAAACTGGAAGGTGAGGGGAGTGAGTATACGGAAGTATACTTCATGAGTGAACGAAATAAAATATAAATACACGATAAATGTATACATTCAAATAGTAATCAATCAATAAATAAAATCAATAAATAAAAATAGGATTCTTAAAACTGATAGATAATAAGAAAACGTCTTTATTTTAGATTTTCAAATCACATTTTGAAAATCATTGGGCTGGCTTATTTTTCGATGCCCTGACCGTGGGTGTCCCAAGATCGTCAGTGGATTTTGTATGCAGAGAAACATGCTATTTTATAAAAATGGATTTAAAAATGTAAAAGTTTAAAATATGCAATTTTATCAGAAAAAAAATGCCTACCACTGATGTTAGCCTCAGATTAGCCATGTGGTTACTAATCTGACTGAGACTCGCAAGTGGTCAAATCTCCCACTCAAACAATAATCAAAACACCGTATAACTCCCCCACCTATGAAGTCTCCACTCACCTAGGCGATCTCTATCTATTCAGGCCGTCCCTAGGCTACACCAGTAGCTACTATGAACAACAGGCCCTTATGGCCATATCACTAACATACATAAAATCAGGCCTCTCATGGCCATCATCACAATAAATATCACAAACCGGCCCAAAGACCATATCATCAATACATCAAATAAAATTGGCTCGATTGTTATAAGTCATATAAATTATAAAATGTGGCTCAAAGGTCATATTGATATCATCAAACATATGTTATAAATCCAGGCCCATTGGCCAAATCATCAACATATAAAACACATATATATATACATTTTTTTACATTTGGAGAATAATAAGAAAAACATCATAATTATTTATATATCATTTCATTTATAAATAAAACAAGCTTATAAATAAAGAAATAAGATAAAATTAAAAGGGTGTCCACTCACTACTTAGGGAGCGTATACACTCCCTAGTTTTTCTCGTTCCTCGACGAGTGTAGGGAGTACCTTGTTCTCAAACCGTCACTTAACCATACACATAAAAATACTATCAATATCTAAAACAGAAACAAGATTTGATTACGTGCAATGTATGCTAATCCCGGGTTTATAATATTCGAATCATTACACGTAACCGTCTAAAATCTTCGTTAAACATCTAATTATCCAATTAATATCGACACGAACCCACATTATAACTAAATCAACTCATCTCAATTCATATATGTGATTCAGGCTAATGGGCCCCATGTACTTGTCAGAGCAGTAATTAGAGTTGCTATTCTTGCTCATCCAAAATTTTTTGAAATTATAACTCTAGCTTCCTATGACTTTCACGACTTCTCTACAACCTACATTACGCATAAGAACTATAATGCATGTGCAAAATCTATCAAAATTTATCGAGATGAACAGTAAAACCCATACGAATCAAAGGACGTAAAAATGCGAAATGAATATACAGACGAGTTAGAAACAAAGCTACGAATCTCGTGGTGTGGTTGGTTTACTTCGATTTTATCTCAAAACTGAAAAACTCCAAATTCTTCTCTCGGAACCCTAGCTCCTCTTGGTGATTTCTGAGCTCAAATTGACAAATTGATGCTCCTGGATAGTTAGACGCGTAGAATACGACTCGCAGGCGAAGAGAAATTGAAATTTGAGCCAAATGTGGCTGAACTTAAAGAGAAAAAGAAGAAAACGTGAAACAGGGGAGAAAAAGAGAGAGAGGAGAGAAATTCCCCCAAAAATAGGGGCAAGGACCCCTTTATATAAACTTGGTGGCATAATTACCATTTTACCCCTAAGTCCTCTTGAGAAGAATCTTCTAGAAGTGGGTAAAATTGTCATTTTATACCTATTCGTTCGAACGAACTAACATTTGTTCGAACGAACGATGCCTTCGGTTTGAACGAATCAAGGGATTCGTTCGAACGAACAACAATTCGATCGAACGATTTTACATTTTGATCGAACGAATCTGGCACTTCCAAAGTCAGAGAGCTCCCCTCCTATTCATTTGAACGGTCGATCATTTGTTCGAATAAAATGATCAATTCGATCGAACGAACTACTATTCGATCGAACGAATTCAGCTCCAAGATTTCCAGAGAGTTCTTTCTTGATTCGTTCTAATGTTTTGGGGACTTCGTTCAAATGAATTGCCCGATTCAATCGAACGAATTCTATATTCGTCTGAATGAATTGCACACTTTTTTATTTTCATTCTTGAAACTTCATTATAACCAATCCAACTCCCCAAACGAATATAGAATTTCACCCACACGTGCATGAGGTATAAAATGAATGCAAATTCATGAACAAAAATTATAAGAAATGATAGATATACCCTCGGGGTCTAAGCACAGGTCTCACAGTTAATGTGTGAGGCCAAAGGTATTGATATCTTTGATAAAGGGTATTGATACCTTTCAATGTGGAGAATCAAACCTATGGTATCAATACCTTGAGAGCACTTTGGGTCAAACGTATCGATATCTTGGTAAAGGTATCGATAACTTTGTGACAGAGGTGAATTCTGTTTACGATGAAATGTATCGATACGTTACTGGTATGGTGAACAGTGAACAACCAAAGGTATCGATACATTTTTGAAAGGTATCAACACCTTTGGATATATCACAGCCTATTTATGCAGAGAAGGGGATCGACTTCCTCATTTCTCATTTTCACTTTCTCTCTCTTTATTTTTGATAGAAATCGTTTCTCTCAACTTTGTAAAATTAATCTCAGTCATTTCTCCACCAAACTCCACTATTTAAGTTCTTATGAACTTAGAAATAAAACCAGAGCACAGAAACCTTCTCTGATTGGAGTTTTACTTGTCAGTTTGAGAAGAATCACGAAGGAAAGATTATGGTAAACAGTTGTTAAAAGGAGATATTCAAGTCAAAAAGAGACTTTAAGCTTGCATACCAATTTAGATGCAACAGTTGAGACGGAAGGATCTCCGTCGCATCTACTGCGATGAGGATACCTAGATGGTGGTTTCCCACCTCAGTATGGTGAGTGGACATAATCCTTTCCCTTCGTCTCGTTTTATGTTATTTATGAATAACTATAATGCTAGATATGATAGCATATGTATATATATGTGTGTGTGTGTGATTGAAATAAGGAGGCATTGGATGTATGTTGGTAGTGGCCGGGTTAGCCCGTTACTTATGATAGCATTAAGATTGTTGAGAGTCCTTGATATTATAATTGTGAGGCCGGGGGCCAATTTTATACATGTTTATGAATGTGGCATAGTTGAGTGTATAATGGCCATGGTGCCATACTGGTTGATTTAGCCTTGTGATTCAATAAATCTTGTTTTACTATTTTGGCTTTGTGAGTCACAGATGATGTTTTTGGTTATGTGAGCCATTAGTTACTTGATTTGCCCTGATGAGCCATTGATCTTGATTTATGATTTTGTGTGCCATGTTATTGACTACTTATGGGTGAGGATTGGCCATATAACTCATGTGGAGTAGGTGGAATCCAATAGACCCCGGAGTGTGGATTGGCCATACAGTCCAAGGTAGGATGGGTGGAATTCTCATGTCCAGGCTAAAGCATGCTACCTTTATTCTGATATAATAGTATCCCAACCAGGGTTTTGGATCAGTCATATAGCTCATGTGGAGTGGATAAGATCCTATAGACCGAAGGATTCCCCAACTAAGGTTATGGATTAGCCATACAACTCAAAGAGAGTGGATAATATCCTATAGACCGAGCGGCTATACATATTTGATGTTATATTGATTTTCTAGACATATATATGATGCCACATTTCACCTGATTGATTTGATAATTATAAGGAATTTTCATAATCAGTGTATGAGCCTGTGATTTTTATTTTTTATTTATTTGTCTACTCACTGAGTATTTTTCTAAATACTCACCCCTCACTTTTCCATTTTAGAATAGTATAATCGAATGCAGTATAGTATAGCTGAAGTGTGATTCAGTAAAGTTTTTTAGGTACTCCACTCAGATTTTTACATTATAGTCCATTGTATAGAAAAATATTTATAATAATATGATTTGGATATTTTGGCTTAGCCAAAAGATATATGTATTCTGATTGTAAAGTATTTTGATAAAACCTTGATGTTGATTTTATATGTGTATAAAAATCTTTCATATTATATTAATTTTGAAAACTGATTTTGAAAATAGGTACTAATACCTTGTGGGTCCTAGGGGTACATTCTAAATGATAGGATATATTTATGGAATTTGCGACGATTACTATATGGTCGATTAGGGCCGGGGTATGATAATTTTATTAGTATCAGAGCCAGGTTACGAATGAGTTGTATTTTTTTATTTTTGAACTCTCTCGATTTTAATTATTGGAGATTTTCAAATTAAAGATTTTAATGCGATTGTGGCAATGGACCATAGATTGAGTCAAGTCAGTTATGTTTTATAATTTATATTGATCATTATGTAGAATGCTGTCACGATCCAAGAGGGGAAGAGAGAGACCATAGAGGAATATTATGATTAGAGATGATCAGGAGGCATCATCTCATGCTCTACCATCTGCTTTTGACCAGGAGAAAATTCTTGTGGATCCTCCTCCATAGATGTAGAATCCTGAAGGGAATACTCATTTTCCTTGATCACAGGAGACTTGGAACACCTTTATGGCATTTATGAGTGTACAGAATTTAATGCTAGATCTGAACCAAGTTGAATCATCTCGGCCAGTGAGAAAGTTATTCAAGTTGATCAAGGAAGTGAGACAACTTGGAAGTGTTCCTTTCTGTGGAACTAATGATGCTCTAAAAGTAAGTAGATGGCTGATGCAACAAAATATGGATGACATGGATTTTTCAGATGAGGAAAAACTGAGAGTGGCTACCAGATTGCTAAAGCAGAGTGCTGCTACTTAGTGGCAGAATATTTCATTGAGGTTGAGTTCTAATCCTACTTGGATAGACTTCCAAAGAGTCTTTCAGGAGAAGTACTTTACGCACTTCCACAGTAATTAAAAAAGGCAAGAGTTTATAAACTTAAGACAGATGGATAGCACAATAACAGATTATGAGACTCAGCTAAGACAGTTGAAAGAGTTCCAGAATTTGTTACTGAAGAAACCTTGTGTGCTAAGTTTGAGGTCGGGCTGAATTTAGAAATCAGAGATAGAATGCCAGTGACAGGCAGACAGAGTTATGAAGAGGTAATACAGTTGGCCCTTCGAGCAGAGTCTTTGATTATGAAAAGAAGGTCCAGGGCTAGATTTTAGAAAAGAAAGGACCTCAGTATTTCAGTGGGTCAGTCTTCTAAGAAGAGCCACAGTATTAGGTCTTTGAGTGACTAATCAACAAGCCATAGGGTTTCTTCATCTTTTTTTCTAGAGAGCAGAGATCGTCTTGATTTGGTACTTCTATCTCAAGATTAGGACGATCAGACAGAAAGTCATCCAACAGTAAGCGATGTTCTAACTGTAGAAGGTATCATAGCGGGCCTTGCAGATTATCGCTCCAGTGCTTTCAATGTGGTCAGGTGGGTCACCTGAAGAGAGATTGTCTTAGTTTAGGGATAATAAAGACAGTTAGTCAACCAGGGCAAGATTTGAGATTTTTTGGTGCACAGCAGCCCATGCCTCAGCCATAGTTTATGAGTGATCGCTAGGTTAGATCAGAAAGTGGGTTCACTCGTCAGGATAATCAGAGGAACTAATCACGAGTTTAGACTCAAATTTTTGCAATAAACTAAAAGTAGATTTAGGTTAATCCAAACGTGATTACTGGTATAGTGATGATATTTGGTCATCCAGTATACATTTTAATGTATCCTAGTTCAGATAGGTCATTCATTAGCATTGCATTTGCACGTCATGCTAATAGGGATCTGGTACCTTTAGAACCAGAGTTTATTGTTTATATGCCTTTGGGGCAGAAATTACTTTGAAATACTGTGTTTAGTCAGTGTGAGGTCTGGATAGGAGATGCTGCTCTTGAGATCGATTTGATTCCGTTAAGAATCCAGGATTGTGATGCCATTTTGGGCATGGACTGGTTGTCACAGCACTATACTGAGATTGATTATTTTAGAAAGGTGGTGACCTTCAAACGGCCAGGAGAACCGAAGATTGTTTAACGGAGGATACTTCCTTCCTGTATCGTATCGACGATAGAGATTAAGAGATTGCTTCAAAAAGAGTGTCAGGCATATTTGGCACATGTGATTGATAGATGAGTTCCAAGAGTTAGTTTGGAACAGGTGCTAGTGGTTAGAGAATTCCCCGATGTGTTTTCGGAGGAATTGCCTAGATTATCGCTTGATAGAGAATTTGAGTTTTGTATCAATTTGGTGCCAAAGACGACACCGATTTTGATACCACCTTATCGTATAGCACCCGCAGAAATGAAAGAATTAAAAACTCAGTTAGAGGACTTGGTTGAGAAAGATTTTATTCAACCAAGCGTGTCATCTTAGGGTGCACCAGTTTTATTTGTGAAAAAGAAGGATGGTACATTGAGGCCATAGTTCAGTGAGAACAACCCAAGAATGTGACTGAGATCCGTAACATTTTGGCATTAATGGAATATTACAGGAGATTTGTTGAGGACTTCTCCTTATTGGCTGCAACTTTGACGAGACTTACAAGAAATGAGGCTAAGTTCGAGTGGGATGATCAGTGTGAACAGAGCTTCCAAGCTCTGAAGAATTATCTTATTTTGACACTCCATACGCCAGGAGATAGATATGTTGTATTTAGTAATGCCTCGAGACGGGGCCTCGGGTGTGTGATAATACAAAATGAAAGCGTTATAACTTATGCTTCTCGATAGCTGAAGAAGCATGAAGAGAATTACCCTATCCATGATCTAGAGCTAGCAGCAATGGTTTTTGTATTAAAGATATGAAGGCATTACTTGTACGGGAGCAATGCTAGTATTTACTGATCATAAGAGCCTCAAATATTTGTTTACGCAAAAAGAGTTGAATTTAAGATAGAGGAGGTGGTTAAAGTTGATTAAGGATTATGACCTGATCATTGACTACCACCCAGGAAAGGCTAATGTGGTAGCTGATGCTTTGAGCAGAAAGACTTCAGTCAATTTGGCTCATATTCATACCACTTACATGCCTTTATTGATGGATCTGAGAGTGATGAGAGTATCACTAGGGTATGATGAGGTTAGAGCCTTGATGACTAGCTTTGTGGTCAGACCTACCCTAGTTAATCAAATCAGGCAAGTCTAGATGCAAGATAGTGAGTTGGTCAGGGCTTGCCAGGAGATTAGAGATGGCAAGGAGAGCGACTTCTACTTCACTCAGGATGGGACCTTGACTTTCAGAGGTCGGATTTGTGTACCCAGTGATAGAGGGCTAAGAGAGGCTACTTGGAGGACGCCCACAGTTCTGCATTTGTTATGCATCTGGACAGTATTAAGATGTACCGTACCATCAGAGAGAGTTATTGGTGGTCGGGGATGAAACAGGATATAGCACAGTTTATGGCTAGGTGTTTGACATGTCAATAAATTAAGGCTAAGCACCAGAGACCTACAGGAACTTTACAGTCTTTACCTATACCTGAGTGAAAGTGGGAGCACATTGCTATGGACTTCGTGGTCGGGTTGCCTCGGATTCAGGCAAGCCACGATGCTATTTGGATAATTGTAAATTGACTCACTAAATTAGCTCACTTTCTATCAATTCGAGTAAATTTCTCCTTGGAGAAATTGGCTAAGTTATATATAACCAAGATTGTTAGGTTGTATGGAGTGCCAGTTACTATAGTATCAGATCGAGATCCTTATTTTAAATCTCGATTCTGGCGTAGACTTCAGAAAGCTGTGAGTACTCAGTTGAATTTCAGTTCTACATTTCATCCTTAAACTGATGGGCAGTTAGAAAGGATCATCTAAACGCTAGAGGACATACTTCAAACATGTGTTATTGAGTTTTTAGGTAGTTGGGATATGTACCTATCATTGATAGAGTTCGCGTATAACAATAGTTATCAGGTTAGCATTGGGATGGCACCTTATGAGGCTTTGTATGGTAGAAAATGCAGAACCCCAGTGTGTTGGGATGAAGTTGGTG
>JAVXUL010065780.1:0-10050 GCA_035590515.1 Trichilia minutiflora
TTTTTTGCTTTCAATTCTTTTTCTATGTCCCTCAATTCAATTTTTTTTCTATAAATCTTCCTAGTTTGACTTTCTCATCATTCTAATAACTTTAATTTTATGATTTAAATAAAGATTTGAGAGTGAAAAAATTAGAGTTTATAAATGAAATTTAGGGTTTTTTTAAATTAAAACCAATTAAAGTTGTTAAAAGTATTTAATTATTAATTGATAAGATTTTTAACTTTATTTATGTTTTAATTTTGTGCATTGATAAATTTAGAATTCTATAGCTATTGTTCATCCGTTATCTTTTGATTTAATCATAAGAATTTGACTTAAATTACATTTATTAAGGCATATGATAATTATAAATATAATTACATTGTTAAAATTGTAAATTCAAAAAAATGGGTATAAATAAATAGTAAATGAGTATTCTCTGCAATTAGGAATTTATGAAATTAGGTCGATTTTGATAAAATGTATTGAATTATATTATTGAGTAGTAACATGAGTATATGTAAAATTTAATTGCTGATAATTTCAAAAACAGTTATAGGGATGAAAATAGGACATAAAACGAAAATGTCAATTTTAACTTATAATATAAGTGATCGTGAAAATTTAAATTTATAATAAGATTTTATTATTTGAAATTTAATTAATTAATCAAAAAACGAATTAGAATATATTTTAACTTTTTATTAGTAATAAATATTTATTTTTAATTATAATAGTATAATTTAATGATTTTATTTTTCTCAATAATAATTTATTAATTTTTATATTTTATATCAATTATACTTATTTTAATTTTGATCCCTCTTAATAAAGATTTTTGGCTCCGTCCTATCTACGGTCACCTTAACATATAGGGAGATGAGATAATTACATATGAGAGTGTGAAGTTTGCCATCACTTGGAATTCGACATGAAAAAAGCCGTCACAACACAAGTCTTTCTTAATGACCGACAATCACCTTGACATAAAATAAAATGTTTTCCTTATCACTTGGTCGTCATATGAGCCTTAGCATATCCAACAAGTATATTTGCAGCTTTTACTAATTACAGCCCTGATTGCGAATAATCAAGAAGGAATACTATCTCTTGAGTATATTTACCACATATTGTATCATCCTCAACTTAGGGTGGCCACTTTGACAATATTACACGCAAAGAAGATAATAATACTAGGAAGCGAATGTGGTAACCATGATATAGGTTCCCAATGACTTATGGTCACCTCCACATTACCACAAATAAAAGTGTGAAATTCGTTATCACTTTGAACTTGAAAAAATGATGGTATTGGACTTTTATGGATTTATATTAATTGTTATTGTGATTTTATTAAAAATAGATTAATGACATAATTATTGAGTGAGTGAATTTAATTATGTAATCTAAAAAAAAATTAGATTTAACGTCTATAATAAATTAGTTAGACAATCACTATAAATTTGGATCATACTAAATTTTTTAATGAAAAAATCTAATAAAAATCAATTAGAGTTAGATTAAATCTTCTCTCTAATTCTACATATAACAAAAATATAAAAAACAATAGAAACCTTAAAAAGTTTTTACCTTACTCAATTGAAGAGGTTATCTATAAAGAAAGAATACAGAGAAAGATCTAATTTTTAAAATATTATATTAATAAACAAAATAATACGCATTCTTACTTATATTCTTTAATCGTAAATCATATATGCGTAATTTTAGCAAATAAAAAATAATTCTTACATGTGACTACCATAATACAAGTCCTTAATAACATATGGTCACCTCATCAAATAGGTAGGTAAGATAAGATCACCACAGACAAGAGTGTAAGTCTATCATCCCTTCGAACTTGGCTTGAAAGTGGCCCCTGTGATATAAGAAGCTCAATGACCTATTATCACTTGGACATATGTAAAACGTTTTTCTCATCACTTGGTCACCACGTAAGTCCTAACATATCCCACAAGTAAATCTGCTACTTTTACTAAATACAACTCCGATCGTTGATAATTGAGGAAGAATAGTATCTCCTCAAACTAGGGACATGATAGGTAGCGTGATAGACAAACATATCGAGACAAGTTGGGGTGACCTTTCAATGATCATGTGACACTTAAAAAAGCGAATATGAACTTTTCACTCTCCTCACATCTATAAAAGGTAGAGATGGCCAAGGTAGAGAGCCTTTTCCCTCTCGTGATGTTATTTTGTCAAAATATTTTTGAAGCGTCTCATTTTAAAATTTTCCTTTACTGTTTCTTGACTTGGTCATTGGAGGGTGATTGTTGCGTCGGGAACCCCTAATTGGTGTCCCGAACCATTATTCTATTGTAAGTGTTAGCCATAACACTGGACTGGAGGTGATTTCAACCACTATGAATTATTCTTAAATTTCGACCATCTTGTATTTTAATCCTTGTTAGAATTATTCCCGTCTTAACATCAATTTCTAATCTGGACGAATAAAAAAAATAAAATTGAAAAACGTAACTTAATCATATCTTATTCTTATTACAAGATCATACAAAAATTTCATGAAGAAGATACGTCTTTCATATTATCGTGCAATTAATTATTCAAAGGGTAACAAGTATCAGGCTCCTCTTCTTTGCTAGGGGAATGGCAAACATCACTTACTTTTTCGATAATTGGTGCTGAAGAATATAATTGTAGTTGGTGAAGAGTTGCTTTTCGTCCAAAATAATATTTTATTGGTCGGTTTTCCCAAACACCTAAACGCCTAAAAATTGATTTTTGCACTTATGCCAATTAAATTTGTAATCAACAATGTGAAAATGAGTATGCTTGACTTCAAAGAATTGAACCCATAGATGTATATGTAAAAGTAGAACCTACAGAATGGAAAATCTCACTTTAAAATTTTCAGAGAATATGAACATTAGGATGATTAAATGATAATCTAAAAATTAAATATAATAAAAAGTTGATTCCATGATAAATTCAGATAAAATCATATGCAAAATGAATTGAATAATTTTTTAAATTATTACCCCGAACGATAAATACTATAAAAAATATAAAAACCTCTGGGTCCAGTTGGGGGTAACAAAAGACATTTTGTTTGTGGAGCATATGAGCTCTTAACTCTTTTTTTTTAAATTATTTTTTAAGTGATTTGCTCATTTGTGTTAAACATGACTGAAATACTTCTAGTGTTAAACATGACTGAGATACTCGATAAACAAGAACTTAGGCAACCCCATTTCAATAGGAAAGAGAGAATTGCATAATTGCAGCGTAACACGACCCCAATGTTGAACATTTTTTTCAAAACATTACATTAAACATGCTCAAATCATATTATGAGAAGAAATTTTTTATCTCTGGTTTCAGTCAGATGATATACAGTAGTCTAAATAAATTTTCAACTCCAATGCTAAGGGATTAAAGATATATTTAAGCTGTACCTACCTACTTTTTAGAAAGAAGAAAAAATGATTTTGTGAAAACGGCAAAATACTTGAGCTTTAAAGTTCTTTGTTTTTTATATATAATACTAATGTTTTTTAATTGCTTGGATTGAGATAATAAAGTAATAAGGTAAAAGATGGAAGACATTTAAAGCTACTCACAATATAAGAAACCATAATAGAAAGGAAAGTTTGTGTTAATCTTCATCTATAACTTATATTGATTGTTAGTCTAATGTTGCTTATAAATTGATCTCAGCATTGCAGCGGTTACAGTCTCAAATCCAGGAAACATATAAATTAAAAGCGTCGACATAGTCAAATAACCGTTTTCCTTTAACCATCTAGATGGAACTATCTAATGTTGACTGTGAAAGGGAAACTTAGAGACCAATTGTGAATGCTGTACAATCTCTAGCAGCTAATTTAGAAGAAAAATAATATCTAAACTCAAAAATCTAGAAAGATTACCTGCACTGTACAATTTCCTCATATCAGTAACACAGAAATGCTATAATATTGGGCAGTATCCCGTATCCGATGTGCATGCAGATGGCCGGGGATGCAATTCAGATCACTGGAGATGCAATGGCTAATAGCAAGATTAGGCTCCCAAATTTCTTGAAGTGAGTTTGTCTCCAAGCAACGTTATCTTCCAGCAGTCAACTTGGAACATAAACACAGAACCCTTTTTGGGAACAACTGCAAATGACCCAAAATGGAAGATTTAAGCAAGATGTTTAACACAATATATTTAAAGGATCAGAGGCAAGATTTATTGAAGGTTACAAAATGAACTATCAAATATCGCATTCACAATTTCTGATAGCTTTTACACAACCCCTTGATAATTAATAGAATTTGAGTATAATACCCTAGAAACTTGAATCTTACCCACAGCAATAATACATCAAGTTCTCGTGATTCAAAAAACCAGATGGAGTTTTCTAGAAATGAAATTCATTAAGAAACCAAATTAAACCTTCGTTACACTATGATCCAGTTCCCATGTTTTTGATATTAACTTTCTCGTTACTTATCCCAACTACTGTAATTATTGCTTTGTTTAGATTAAAACATTACTTGGACAATACATACATTTAGAGTTGACCAGAAACTAATCAAATGACAATCACAGAAAAAAGATTCCAACAAGACCCGAAAGCCTATCACTACATCTTTTTTCCATTTTCAACTATTTCACAAAATCAAGCACACAGTGAAAAAATATGCAGATGAGCGAATTTTGAACCAAATATTATAAGTTGACTAGTTTTGGCTAAATTAATATAAACTGTAAACTATAAAGCTTAATTACCACGGAATTTATCATCTCGTGTAACCATCCCAAATGTTTCTGCAGTTTCTCGAATCATAATACCACTCACTCCAATGAAGGCAGTTATCTTACACTCAGCAACTGTAAAAGAATAGCAAGGATTATCAGAGCAATTAATAAAAGGAAAAAAAAACATTGTTGCTTTTTTTGTCCAATTTTATTTAAACATAATTGGCACTTTTGATTATCCCACGAGTTGCACCCATGAATGCATCCATTGTAGTTCAAATTTTTGATGGGATATGACCCAAAGACCGTGTGGACAGCAACTCTTTCAGAATTTGTTCAAGAGCAAAATTTTTTAAATAAAATGGATATAAAGTTAAAGGCTAAAAATAATTGGTTTTAGCCAGCTGTGAGCGAACTATTCTAGTCAGCCGTTGGTCTTTCTTAACAATAATTGGTTTTCGTAGATCCCACAACAATGCTTCCTTCAGCAAGACAAGTTTGACAGTTCTTTCAAAACAGAAGGGTATGGATAAATCCTATCAACTAATCTGATAATTATTTGTTAAGTAGGATTTGACATCAAAGATCTGCCAGGATTGCAACTCAGAATGGTTTAAATGGTTCTTGGTCAAATTGAACGAGATATGATTCATGCATGACAATTTTCCTCAAGAAAAGAAAGCAAAAAAAGCTTCTATCATTTGCATTGGTGCTCATTACGTAATGAATTGACATTGCAGAGAAAAAAGATGTTACCTAGAATACAGGCACCATGTAAATCTGCACCAAGAAGACACTGAGCCAACTGATTTCTCCTGAAAGATTGAATGGAAATATAGTTATAGCATCTAATTGATAACAAATAAAACACATTGAAAAATCACGAAAGTATCAAGAAAAGATATCTCACCCAGTGGTTTTAAGAAGTTGCACAATATAGCCCTTCCATATTTCATGCATAGGCTTGTACCTTTCAAATCTGTGATTCGATCAAGCCAACAACTTTGAGATAAGCAATTGCAAGAGAAAAAGAAAAGCATTGTCTAATTAGAATCACAATATAACATACATCATTCATGAACATAAATCTGAGAGTCTCCCCATCCTGAAATACTCAAGAGGACTTCCACAATCTTACTTATATTCCCCAAAATATACAGAATATTGCTCTATAGACTAATAATACAAAAAAATACGGACCAGTAAAATGTTAATATTGCAACCAAACTGGACTGCATGCTGGAACCCACACCATCATCAAATAACAAACGCAAAAAGCCAAGTTGAATAAGGCAGTTGGGTGCAGAAAGTACCTTGCCCGATCCTACATCAAGCTTGCAGCTTATATTAGTATTTCTAGACCAAGCTAGGAACCGTATTAATTTGGATTCCCCACTTCCCAGATTCTCTATTTCAGTTCTCTCTTTTCTTTTGTTGTGTTTGTTTCCTTTTTTTCCCTTTTCTTTTTCTTCTTCTTCTTTTTTTTTTTTTTGGTCCATATATCTTTGTACTTGAAAATAAGTGTATATACAGTTCTGGTCTAACACCAACAGGCATAGAAAACACTAAAAATTTCATCAAACAAGAAAACAACAGCTGATATTAAGAAATAATATAACAAAATTCAGATGCTGAAGGAGAGACAAAGCAGTTGTAACTATCAGGCATAAGCATCATAGAGAACTCACTTTTGCTGATCATTAGGCAAATCCAATGATCCGCATTTTTTAAGTTTTCTCAAGGACATGTGCTTTCTAGAGCGTTTTGAGTGGTTTCGTAAAGCCTTGATGTGAGATCCAGTTGATACACCGTGTCCTTGTACATAATTATCAAGGAGGATCCAGTTATCAATTTTCATGCTTCTGGAACCCTGTAAGTACTTCTGAGCTGAATCACCATTTTGGAAAAGCTCGTGCAAAACTTTATCAACCATGCTTCCTCTCCTGCTAGAAGACTACAAGATGCCAACATGATATTGAGACAAAGAGGCTAAGAAGAAGAATATATCATTTTTCCACATTGTTAAATCATAGCTAGTTCTGATTGTGTCAGCAAAAAGGTACCTCGATGTTGGTTGTCAGAAGATTCTCATGTATGGGTTCATGGAGCTGTGAATATGTTGGGCCACTTTCTTCCGTTTCTGTCCAATAAAAATCCTTGTATTATGTAACTAATATGAAAATACATACATATACATTCTTTTGAGAAAAGGAAAAAAATAATGACATGAGAGATATAGCAATACCTTGTAATGTAGTGTAACCTGAGAAAGTAAAATGACCTACATATAAATCCACATATAAGTAAAATTAGGTCAATGCCACGGGGAATGGACAAAAGGGAATATGGTTGCTGATTGAGAGCCTTTATACTTGTATTCTGAACTACACAATTTCTAACAAGCATAAAATCAATTTAGAAACGAGAAGAAAACAATAGAACTGGAAATAAAAGGTACAAGATTCAATGGTGAAAACAAGTATATAAACCCATAAACAGGTGAACTATGCCAACCTTTCTTGGACGAGACATTAGCAACAGAGGTATCTGTTAGATGCAGTGATGAAGCAATAGCTGAAGAATTTGGAGAAGGTATTTCCTTTTCATCTTCAACGAGTTGTCTCTTTTTCCCATGATTCATTTGTTGAAGAGCCTCTGCTTTAGCAGTGGCAAACCTTCGCTCCAATGCCTCCATAGTTCGTTTCCTTTGATCTTCTGAGGTTGTATTCCTAGCCATTGCTTACTATGATTGGCCTTCTGCTTGCAATAAGAAATTGAGACATAACCTTATTATGCAGTGATACCACATGGTGAAAATCAAGAAATATCAAAGACATTAAGCTTATTGTATTATCTTTCTTTCTTTTAGTTTAAAGTTTCCATACACCCCAATTCCCACTCACCCAATGCACAAATAAAAATTAAAGAAAATTCGCTCTTTGAGGTTAGGATAAGGTGGAATAAATCCTTGACCTCTTACTTTCGCAATAAGAAGCCAAACCAATAAGCTCATCCTCTTGGTGACGCATTTTACAATCCTTAACTATAGATTTATTATTCAAAATTTGTTCATCTTTAATGGTCGACAACTTTTAGAATTAAATTAATTATTTAGTTCATCATATGATTCATATCATAATTTCACTATAGACATTTAAGCCTTACAAACTCTTCTAGAGGTTTGAAACAGGACACTACTTAAATCTCTCATACCCACTATATCTACAAGAAACAATGTGCTAGTTCTCTAAAAGCTATTCAGAACATATCTAATAAATTTTACTAAACCATTGAAATTCATAAATAAGGACATTAAAATTTTCACAGATAATTTTACATAGACATTAACTGGCACACCAAGTTTTAAGTCCGTAATTTACTTCCTATGCTCATATAATGAAAGTTTGTCATTTTCTTCAAAGAAGAAACTTCTTTGAGGCAATTAATCAAAAACCATATGCATAATTAATGTTGGAAAACATTTTGTTCGATACCAAAAATCCATTCATTTTTGTAATCTTAATGCGGAATTTAGCCCAACTATATCATATATTCACATCTATAATCAATAAAAAAAATTTCACTTACAAAACACAAATAAGAGAATACAATAAACATTTGCTATCATCCAAGTTTTTGAGTAATTACTACATATTGGCAAAATATATAATTAGCCCAATTTCGAATACCCTCTTAATGGTCGAAAGTTGGTAGTTCATACTTCATGCCATGGGCTTCTAGAAAATTCATACCTGAGATTGTTTAATTAATTAACTAGATAGCTAATCTCTTCTTCTAATACTCTTATTTTATTAATATGCAAATGCATACACCAAACACAAAATCTATATTTTAGCTTTTGAAGGACTAACCAGCAAACACACTAAACTTTACTTACAACAATTCCTTTATTTGGATGGAACAATCCTTAGTTTTCGTCTCAACGGATTCTCTTAAAAATTTTATTGGTATGCATAAAAATAATCAAAATAATAGTTTTAAAAATTCATGATAAACCTGAAGAATAAAGTGAAACCTAAGTGAAAAATACCAAAACATAAATTACAAACCCTGTAGAATGAAGATATAAAAAGAAGTCGATTTGCAGAACTTGGCTTCTAACTGCAATACCAGTGCAAACGTGCTGTGGGACTACACTGTTGACAACTGCAGTACTTGAGTTGTGCGAGCAGCGGCCACTAAGTGTGTCAAATTGAGGCGAGTAAAATTAGAGATTTACTCGCTATGATGAAAAATCAACAGTTCTGTTAGGGATAAAAATATCAATAAAATCACAAAATAATAAATAAAAAATATATTATAAAATCGATAAATTCATATTTTAACAGGCTACTATGATTAAAATACATGCATAATTCGAACAGTTATTCATTTTAAAATTAAGAAGAGAAACTGAATTTTCTTATCAAAAAGGAAAAGTAAAAAAGTAAAAGGTAAAGTAAAGACAAAAGCTTCTGGTCGATTAACCCATCAATCATCACACAGACAGATGCCAATTAATCTAAAGAAACAATTAAAAAAATTAATACTATCTTCTGTTAGGACCGAACAATTGGTTTTTCATCATAAGTAGTAAAACTAACTGAACGATTGATTTTTCATCATAGTGAGCAAAACAGAGCATTAACCGAACGGTACTTGAGTTATCAAGTCAGTTTCTCACAGGAAGCGGAGTAACCATGCATGCTTCAGCTTATCTATTTGCGGGAGATTTGGATCCAAGCGGCTAAGAATGATAATTTCTTTCACTTTGACCAACGGTACCTCTACCTAGAATAGAACAAGGATTCAATCAGCTCCTTCGTTTCTTCTTTTCAGAGCGTTAAACGGAATCTGAGGTCGATCCGCATCCGCTTATACAAGCTATTGGATTGATTTGAAGCATTGTTTTTTGGAAAGTCAGTCTGAAGATCACCGGAGGCGCGCTATTGACTTGAGATTTGGAATTTCAACAGGGAAGGGATTTGGTGTCAGTATTTGGTGTATTTGTTAGTATTTGGGTCGGGTGTGTTTATAAGACGAAGTATTTGATGCATGGAAGGAAAGGAAGGGATTTGGGTGTGTGATTTGAAGCCAAAAATTAGAAATTTGTGTATATTTACCTTGAGCCAAAAATTAAAAGTTTTGTGGGAGCTCTATATTTATTAACTTAGATATAATATATTTTATTACTTTAATTAAATAAATTATTTATATAAAATCGCTTTCAAAAATTTACCATTTCAGCTTATAAAAAATTAACTATGGAAAGAGTGAACACTATATCCTCCTATGTTATTTAACAAAATATCTTATTCGTAACCAAATCAATAATAAATG
>JAVXUL010065821.1:0-10050 GCA_035590515.1 Trichilia minutiflora
TGAATATTAGTTTATAAGTTTTTTTAGTAGAAAATATTATAAATAAAGTATTAAAATTATAAATTAAATTTAAAGTAATTTAAAAAAAATTAATTATTTTGGTTTAGGAGTTTTTATGATAAAAATCAAGGATTTGTATGATAAAAATCAGAGACTTATATGATAAAAATATGTATTTTTACATTTAACAAAGGGGGTATTTGTTAGTTTAAAAAAAGATAAGGATTTTTTTGTTGGAAACCTAATAGGGGGTGTTTGGCTTTTCTGAAAATTATAGGAGGGCAAACGTCGTTCCCTCTATTATAATATAAATTATAGTTGTTATAAAATAAAATTTCTAAATATTAATAAAAATATGTAAATTTTATTAAAATTAATATTATTTTATGAATTTCATTTTTAAAATATAATTTCAATATTAAATAAAGTGACTTAAATAAATTAAAAATATATTTGATTTTTTTAATTGATTATAATTTTTTATTAACTAATTATATTCAATCACACAACGCGCATACATATGTATATACGTGCACACACATGCATGTGCGCATACACACCTACAAACATATATATATGTGTATATATACACACACACATCTATCTATCTAGCACATAAACACACATTCACACACATACAAATCAACCAACAAACGTATATAAATTTAAACAAATGAATCCTAAATGTAATGGGTGCGAGGTAATTTCTTATGAACAAGATGTTAGCATGGTTTTGCCTGAAACTCTTTTAATACCTATATATAAAATTAAACATTTATCTTTATTATATCTTATTTATTAAGCATTAGTTAATCTTTAAATACATACATATTTTTATTTATATAAAATTAAACATTTATTTTTATTATATTTTATTTATTAAGTACTTGTTACATGCTTGTATTTAAATATTTAGAGGAGAATTATGATTTATTTTTTCCTCAGAACTTGGTGCCAAACTAAATCTCTTAAGATAGAATTTTCATTTGTCTAATCTTCCATTTTTCGAATTTTTTATTGAAGAAAAAATAATAAATACCATCTATAATTTTTTAAAATTATAATTACACTCCATTTTATATTTTGTGATAAAATCTCTTGAAATTTAAAATTTCTGAAAAATATTATTTTTAAATTAATTTTCTTTATTTTTTGTCTTTTTTTTTTAATTGTGTAATGATATAAAATAATTTTTTCATTCATTAACTTTCTCCAAATACTTGTGCTTATGTTCCTCCCTCATAAAAGCCTTAATTGGGAAGATTTCTCGATTTTCACTAGTGTCTTGAAATGAATCTTCTTACTCACAAAAACCTTAATCGGAAAAGATTTCCCGATTCCCATCGGAGTCTTGAAATGAATCTTCTTACTCAACGGATCATCTAAGTGATGGATACCCAAAAAATAGGAAAAAAAATTCTGTTTGCTCTTAATACCGGTCATTTTCTTTATTTTAAATTTCTGGGCGTAAGTTGTAACCCCTACAACATAATTTGTTAGATGTTAATTAAATTATATAGGCTTATACATTTAATTATTATGTATTACAGGTTGTTATATTAGGTTAAACCCATAAAATTAAGTAATTTATAAAAATTTTATTAAATAAACTTAGTACATCTAATTTAAATATGAATTTTAATTGAATAGAGATCTTTTTTTTTTTTTATATTATAATAGACTAAATAAAAATAAGTAATATGAACTACTTAATTAATCAGGATTTTTGTATCCATTAGATTATAGTCCTTAAATTAATATTTAAAATAGTATTTTTTTGATATCTAATCATAAAAAAATATAAGACCTTAAATTAATATTTAAAAAAATATTTTTTTGATATTTTATCATCAAAAAATATAGATTCTAAATACAAGATTTGAAAGATTAATAATCATTTATTCAAGAACTAAGTGCACACATTCAATAGTTAAACTTGAATTTTAGGTATAATTTGATAACTCTTTCTCTTATTGGATAATTTAATTGAGTAATTTTTTAAAATATAATAAATTTAATTTATTAATTAAAAATATTTAATAAGTAATATTAGAATTATCTTTGTATTAAATTATTAAAAAATTTTAATTTTTTCATATGAATTATTCTTAAATTTTGTTTCAACGGACATTCCATAAACTTGTCGAGATAAGAAAGATGGAACCAAAGAAAGAAGAGACGACTGGAAGGTCACATAAATTATAAGTCATTTTTTATTCCACGAACTTCAGAAGTATAAAGGGAATCAAAGGTTTTCCGTTTTCATGTGGAATGTGGCAATACATGTGTGAGTGAGTAAACAAGAATAAGTTTTATATAGTAGGCTAACATAAAAAGAGGATTTTCTTGTGTGTGTAGCAAAAACAAAAAGAAGTGTGTGAGTGATAAGTGTGAGCAATTGTGGGAAAGAATGCCATGTGTGCACAAACCAGAATAGAAATGGTGTGAATGTGTGTGAGTATTCCTAGTGACTGCGCAAAACACAATAGTGTGTGAGTGATTAAGGCTAGCATTGCATGTATCAGACAGATTGAAGAGTGTGTGTGAGTGAGTGTTTAGTTAGTATTGTGAAATGCTTGTACTTTATTATTGAACAAGTGTTGTTAATTTAATAAATAAAAAGTGTTTGTTTCCCAACAAGATTGAATATGATTTTGAACTGTTTTTAAAACTTATTTTAATATCAATTATGTGTGTGTGTGTGTGTGTGTGTGTTGTTGATGCAAAATTAGATTGACTTTTGAGTTGTGTGGATGTTGAACGTAGAATTGAGGTGGATTCTGTGTTGTGGACCTGTGGTGAAGAGATTAAGGTGGTTTGTAAGAGATGGTTTAGAAGAGATTGTTTCTATTATTCCTGTTTTGTTTCCGAAGAGATCCTTGAGAGAGATTGATTTAAATAGAGTGATGTAATTGATCTATGACGGCAATTAACTTGATTGTACTGCATGAACATAATATAGATTTTGTTTTATTCAGTTCAAGAATTTGTAGGTTCTGTCAGAATACTTAGTTGCTAAGGATTAAAGTAGTTGGGAAGCATTTTGTCTGGTATGCGTATTCAAGAAATGAATTTATGATGGTTCAATTGTGATTTCATACTCTAGCTTGAGAAAGAAAAAGGTAAATGAAACTGGGTAAATGATATTTTGCCATTGAATTGTAATAAGAACAGTGGAATCAGGGGTTACAATTACGTCTTCAAAAACTCTTTTTTACAATCACTAGATTGTTTGGATTGCTGAACCACCCATCAACTGTTAAGTTTTGCTTAAAACTTGCAGTGTTTGCAATAGTTCTTAAATAATTTTGGTGTTTGCAATGGGTAACTGCAAGGTTTAGGTTTTGTAGAAATTACTTATATTTTGCTTGTTAGGTTTAGGTATTTTCTTAAAACTTTGTTTGGTAATTGTTTCTTTCTGGATTCATAACCCAGTTTGGATATATGTAATTGACATTGCACCCAGGAAAGTGGTTTGATTTTTGCATAAATAAAAGGGTGGTTTTGGATTGATTTTGTAAAAATTTGTGGACTTTGGATTGATTTTTCTTTGATTTTTGTATGCATGGACCTTAATTTTTGCTGCCAATGAGGAACTGCCATTTTTTATTCTTCTTATTTTATAAAGAAGGGTAGATTCGTCATTGCAGCCAGTTCTCTCAACTGATATAATATAACAACACTAGGGACCAAAATGTTAAATATACCAAACTTTGCCCCTAAATGTTGTTTTGACAAACATTAGGGACTAAAAATGTTATTATTCCTAGTACTTAATGGAAGTAATTTTCAATTATAGTTTGCTTTGAAAAAATTTTAGCAAACCCTTTTCAAACAACAATAAATTTAGTATTCGCTTTCCACTTATTATTTTCTTTTTTCGTAAAATTATAACACAGCTGATTGTTTGATGAAAGGGATGTAAGCAGATTGGAGTCCGGTGGGTTAAGAATTTTTTGAATATAATTCATATAGCAAACCCAACCCAACCGGCAAATTCTGTGCCAATATTACTCACTCATTCCCACGACCAGGCCCAACCCAGGCCTAACTATTTACACCCGCAGAAATTCCCCCGAGAACGAGTGTGAAAAAAAAATTGTGTTATATAGTATGTTATTTTTGAAGTCACAATTATCTTAGCACAAATATTTAATTTTTTTTTTGAAATCGAAAACTTCAACAGTTAGTCAACGCTACGATGTTTGCTTGTCTCGGGATTTGTTATTATCTTAGGACAGCATCATTAGAACGAAATTCAAGCCTAAGTCAGAAAGCGTTCCGTGATACCTTACGACAAATAAGTATCCTATGACAGACGATACCAAATGATTAAAAAAAAACGGGATCTGACTCTCTAGGTGCTTTAACAGGGGTGCCCTAGAGGGAATCCGACTTGGGACATTGAGATCTCAAGTTCAACCCCCACTACCAGGTCACCCCTGAAAGGTTTTTAAATATTAATATAAATAGTTAAAAAATATGTGTTATTATATAAATTATTTTATTTTTAAAATATTAAAAATACAAATTGATTTTTTTTTTATGTTAAAATATAAAACATGTGATAAGAATATAATTTTATCACACTAATTTTTATAATTACGTTCGTATAAAAATTTGTATGGCTAATATTATTTTTTTAAATGATAAATTTACATATTTTTTAATTTTTATTTTATTAAATGATATTAGAGATTGAATTGACATGAGATAAATAATCATCTTTAAAAATTATATAATTATTTAATTTTAAAATTATATTATTACCTAAAATACAAATTCAAATAATTATTTGAATTACTAGCATTATTATTATTTTTATATAAATTTAATAATCATATAAATTTAAATTAAAACTTAATTTTTAAATTTTAAGTAACATAGCTGAGTAATTATTAAATGTTCATAGAGTTTTGAATCTTTAAGATTGTATTCAAAACTCTTTTACTTTATATGAATTTTTAAAATTATAATGATGTTATATTATTAATTTAACTATCATATCATTCAACGGCTAAAAATTATAATATACTTTGACAATAATCTTCAACAATACATTGATATGTACGATAATCTTGCCCGGTAATTAAATAAGCTTGATATGCTGGAGGTTCTTAGGAAATACTCCTCTTTGATTATCAATGTCAACATCGTCATCGTCAATTCTTGTGGGTCCATCATAACTACTAGTGGGGTCCTCCATTTAAAAGTAAAAGACAGTTGATGCAAATTACATTATTCCTCCTCAACGGACCTACTAATTATAAATTATATCCAACCAAACTCATCCCTTTGACCAAACATTTCAACCCAAAATCTAACGAATTTACAAACTGTAAAAAAATAATTAATTAAATATTTTGTCTTTTTTTCTTTTTAATCGAATTTATAAGGAAAGTGTCTATAATAATAATAATAATACAAAAAATATTAATATATATATATATATACACACACACTCATATTTTATGTGACCGCAATTACATTTTGGTGTATTGGAAAGCAAAAAGCATGTGGTCCGGCAAACTATTCCGTGTGCCATGTGATGTAAGTAATAACCCATAATCAATTTCATTCCAATAATTATAACCCAACTTGACTTTTGACTTTTGTTTCTGTTTGGCTTTTTCATTTTTCCTCTTTCTACTCTCTTTTGTTCTTTTGAAGATTTGACTTTAATTATATCTGCTTTTCAATCTAATTACCAAACAAACATGATTAGATTACAAGAATTAAGTGGGTGAATCGACAATACCTTAGAAATGTAGTCATATCATTCTCATGTTTCCTCTTCAGAATTGGGAATGATACAATTTATGAATTAAAAAAAAAAAAAAAAGGTTAGATGGGCGCGGTTAAAAACCAAGTTCGGTCGAATTGAGATTAAATGGGCCGACCTCGAGGCCCAATTTGGCGGGATCCCATTCTTCTCGATCTACATTGCTTAAATCTTAGTGTCTTACTATAAAAGTAGGATGAACACAGAACGGGAAAAGGAGAGAGAGAGGGAAAGATATTTGCAAATTGCAGTTTTGTACAAGGAATAGGAAATATGAAATAAAATAATAATATTTTTGGTTGCTCGCCATAATTAATTAGCTCCCATGGAAAGAGAGTAAAGCGAAGCGGCTCTAAAAAAGCTAAGGGGAGGCAGTTTGGTGATGGTGTTAACCATATTACGCGTCGACAGGAATCAAGACGACCTAACTGGAATTTCACTGTTGATGCACATATTAGCCACCGGAAACTGCGGAATATGGACTGCATTTGCCGAAGGTAGCGGCGTCGGTGGAGGAGGTGGTGGCGGAGGAGGCGGAGGGTTTTGGTATTCCGCTGTGCCTACTTTCAATGTTGGAGTAGCTATCGCCATAACGGCCATGGCCGGCCTTGCCTTGGCCGCCACCGTTTTATACTCTCAGAGGTAACATAAAGAAAAACAAACAATAAATAAAAACTCTCAAATTAAAAAAAAAATTCAAATTCAAAACTGTCCAAAACAAATCTAGAGGTTATTTATTAGTTAGGTAAGCAAATGTTGACGGAACATAAGCCGTTAATGAGAGCCTTACGGAGAAGTCACACGTCTTCTTCTTCGTCACCGTCATCGTCAAATTCCTCGTCTCCATCATCGTCATCGTGGATTCATTTGCGATCGGTTTTATTAGTTGTTGCTTCCTCCTCCTCATCGTCATCATCATCTTCCTCACCAGTTTACACTGATCGGTGAGTTTCCGTTTCTGTCTACTTCTTCTTTCCTGTTTTGCTTTTTGAGATACAAGTCTTAAAATTTTTGCTGATTGCCAGTTTCCCTTTTTTATTCTGTGTAAAAATAAATAAATAAATAAAAAGACTTTTTTTTTTTTTTTTAAATTTTCTCTTCTGTTTGGGTTTTAAGATTTGATTCTTAGATCTGATCTGTGATCATTCCGTCTCAATCAGTGGTCATGTGCTGTCATGCAGTTGGAGAGCTTTTCGTTGCTCTCGTCTCCCAGAGTTTATGAATCTGCTCATTGCTTCCCTATATTGTATCCGTAGTTACTTTGAAATTGTGTCACTAGTGCAAATTATCCAAAGGAAATTAAGAAAATGGAACTCTTTATTAGTATACTAATCAAGAAGGACGAATTGGAGCGGTAGACTCTGATCTCTGCAGTTTTTTAAAGTTTTCCTGCAGTAAGTACGAGTATGAGTTTGGGAATATGATTTATCATCTGGGGTGAGATGATTACATGGTTGATTCCACTTGATATAATTTTGAAAATTCCTTTATTTCATACTCAGGTGCTTGGTGCGCATTAGCAGAGTAGAAGTTGTGGTTGTTTCCTTGGTGATCAGGATGATTTCCTTCTGGTCAAAATGACTAGGTGTCTTTTGCTTCACGTAGAAGTTATGATTTGATTCCTTCTATTGCTTATTTTGACCGGTTACATATATACTTATTGAGAAATTTTGTGCGTAAGGTGTAATTATTCCTGCCTTACTCGTTATTTATGGAGTGTGTAGAAGTGAATCCCTTGCTCATTTTGACTCTTATACTACGTACTTGTTAGTGTTGATGGGTTGAGAGTATTGAACTATTTTGAATACTTGTTCGGAATTATACGAGTCTTATATTTCATGTAAATTATCAATCGCAGGTTCCGTCTGTCTTTTTATTTTGCATTTATTTTTCTGTGTATGGTTATTATATGCTTTTCCCTTTATGAGGATATTTATTCTTTATGTTTCTTCTTTCAGAGGTAGTCTTAAATCGCCTTGGTCCCGTCGGAGAAGAAAACATGCTCTTCTACCCAAACAATGGAAAAGCTTTTTTACACCAGATGGAAAGCTCAGTGAAGGTGGAGTCAAGTTTCTGAAGAAAGTCCGCAGTGGTGTATGTTATTACAGCTTTATTAAAAAACAAATGTCAAACTCTATAATTTATCTGAATTTTAGATTGGCCTGTTTGTTTCTTTGTTTTATTGTTATTTAGTGTTGTCAGTATTCATTCTTCATTTTCCAATGCAGGGTGTTGATCCACGTATCAGAGCAGAGGTTTGGCCATTCCTTCTTGGAGTGTAAGAGTCTTCATTCATATTTAATTTTATATACCTTTTATAAATAATTATTCATGCATGTGGATATGATTCTTTCATTTGCTTGAGGTAGATTCTTTTCTCTTGGACTTCTTTTTTTCTTTTCAGTAATAACCTGTGTGTTAGTGTTCACATCTAGAATGTAAGATACACTGTGATCTGTCTGGAATAGTGACTTGCAATGTCCTTCTCATACTTCTATTCCAGCTTATTGATCTAATCAGCAATTACATCCTTTTCCTCCTGTTGTCCTCTTTATTGATGTTATCTATGATCCAATCGTCTTCTTTGATTGTCGACTTCTAAGATAATATAGGTGCTTTAAGTACATGTATGTGGGTTGAGCCCACTGTGTTCCAGTCCGGAAGAAGATCCAATCTCGTATGTTGTTTTATTTAATAAGTTATAATCAGTAGAGGTACAAGGGAGGAAATTTAGAATCATATGTTTGTAATCTGTTGCATTATATTTTATATTATAGATTTTTAGAAAAAAATTAATATCTCTTGAGTATTTCTGTATTTGTCATTGTAATACTCATCCTTTTGACATATCTGTTGTCTATATGTTTGTCTGCATTTGGGTGAGATGATTATGAGAAAAGTGAAGCAAATGCCTATCTAGTTGTTATCCCCTTTTTGTGATTTTACTAGGAATTAGTTTTTATTTGTTATTGTCTTTTACATAACTGTTTTCTAGCAGTAAAATGAAAAACACTAGTCATAATTGTAGCTACAGTATTACTGCATTTTCATGTTATTTTCTCATGTAGACTGAAAATTGACTTGTGGTACAGATTCAGCTGTGCTTGTCGTTCCTGTATATTGATAACTGATGTCTTGTTAATTCCCTCATTTCCTGGATTGGCTATAGTACTTTTTCATATCCTAATACTGAGTTTTTTTTTCCCAACAGATATGACTTAAACAGCTCCAAGGAGGAACGAGATTGTATGAAAACTGAGAAAAGGTATTATGGATACGTTAACATTCCTTTTCTGCTTAGGATTATTTGTAAATTTTTTGTCAATTTATGGAGCAGATGTGTTACAGTCTTTCTCTACCCACTGCCCTTCCATTTTTCTTCTTTGCAGCTGACATTTCCATTTACTCTATGTTCCTTAGTTGAGTTATTTATCTGTTTATCTAATTATGTTATACAGAAAAGAATATGAGTACTTGCGGAAAGAATGCTGTAAAATATGTCAACGCAATGAGAAGGGCTCTAAGATAAAGGAAACTGGAGGACATGGCAGCAATGATGACAGCGGGGATTTCAGTCAAGTGTTTGATTCTCCTGGCTTAGAAGATGCATCTAGCTCCAGGAGGTCTCTTTCTTCTGAAGGAGGAAGTCCGGCAGCTGAGGATCTAGATTGTCCTGCTTATGACCAAAGCCCAGAGTGCTCTGGCTTGCTGGAAGGAGAAGGTGATAAGAGTGTACTCACCTGTGAAGATGCCTTTGCTGATGACACCGAGTCAACTGATTCTGATTCATCTGAAGATGCTGAAATCATACCTCTGCTTTCTTCCGAAGTAACTGAAGGAAACGAAGCTCTCAATGAGAATGCAAAGGGAAGCTCATCTCCTTCAAAGACAGAAAGCAAGTCCAAAACCCACACAGATGAAGATTTTGCCACATGGCAGAGAATCATTCGCCTAGATGCTGTGAGGGCAAATTCTGAATGGATTGTTTACTCACCGTCTCAGGCTGCGGTGTCAGAAATGAAGGCACAGCGTTCAGCTCAAGTTGTTGGTTTAAAGGATTATGATCATTTGGATCCATGCAGGATTTATCATGCCGCTCGCCTTGTCGCTATTCTGGAGGCTTATGCACTATATGATCCTGAGATTGGTTATTGCCAAGGGATGAGTGATCTACTATCTCCTATTGCTTCGGTGTTGGAAGACGACTATGAAGCCTTCTGGTGCTTTGTGGGTTTTATGAAAAAGGCTCGGCATAATTTCCGGCTTGA
>JAVXUL010065832.1:0-10049 GCA_035590515.1 Trichilia minutiflora
TCAATGGCCAAATCAATGACCATAAATGTAATGGCAGCTGTAATTGAAAATGCCATTCCTATGTTAGGGGATATGACATCTGTTCATGCCAGACAAGGTGCTGGCATGCTTATTAGTTTGCTTGTTCAGGGATTAGGTGTGGAGCTTGTCCCATATGCTTCTTTATTAGTTGTTCCTCTTCTGAGGTGCATGAGCGATTGCGATCATTCTGTCAGAAAAAGTGTGACACAGAGTTTTGCATCTCTTGTACCTCTGCTTCCTTTAGCACGGGGTCTTCCCCCACCCACTGGACTGACCGAAGGTTTGTCTAAAAATGCTGAAGATGTGCAGTTTCTGGAGCAGTTGCTTGATAATTCCCATATTGATGATTACAAGCTCTGCACTGAATTAAAAGTAACACTGAGAAGGTAATTATAGCTGTCCATGTTTAGAGATAGCAATGTTTTAGTGTTTTCCATCTTGTTTGTTCTCAGAACAGCTTAGTCTCTGTAATCACGTTCATATTCCTTGTAGCTGCTATAAATATGTTTCCGTATGGGTTTTAAACAACTCTAGCAATTTTAAATAATTTATTGTGAGTGTTTGCAAGACAAACAGTCAGTGCTAAGTTAGCTAGACGGGTTTTGTTTGTGTTGTCGGTTTCATTTTAAAAGTGATGTTTACTGGTTTCTGATGTGGATCTGAAACTAGTGAAAATATTCTTTCTGCATGTACACGATATTCTTGGAGAAATTCTGAAATTATCCAATATTTTTTTTCCCCAAAAGTTCTGGAACTTTGTGCTATTTGTTGGTGTTTGGACAATTCTAGAGCATTTATCATCTTTTTCTGAATGAGTTCACTGTTCTATATGATGCTATCAGGTATCAACAGGAAGGTATAAACTGGTTGGCCTTTTTAAAACGTTTCAAGCTTCATGGAATCTTATGTGATGATATGGGGCTTGGGAAGACACTACAAGCATCTGCAATTGTAGCATCTGATATAGCAGAGCGTGTTTCAAACAATAATGCAAATATTCAGCCATCTTTAATTATTTGCCCATCAACTCTTGTTGGACACTGGGCATTTGAAATAGAAAAGTTCATTGACAGATCTTTAATGAGTACTCTTCAATATGTTGGTTCTGCTCAAGATCGCATCTCTCTCAGAGAGCATTTTGACAAGCATAATGTCATCATTACATCATATGATGTGATCCGCAAAGATGCCGATTATCTCGGACAGATTCTTTGGAACTACTGCATTTTAGATGAAGGGCATATCATCAAAAACTCTAAGTCTAAAATTACAGTTGCAGTAAAGCAGCTGAAAGCGGAGCACCGCCTAATACTTAGTGGAACACCTATTCAGGTAGATATATGTTCAAGAACTCACTCGAATTTAAGTAATTTTTGTATGCTTAACAAGTGGTTACAATTTCTTGCAGAACAACATCACAGATTTGTGGTCCCTTTTTGACTTTCTGATGCCTGGGTTTCTTGGAACAGAGAGACAAGTATGTGTTCTACCCTCTGGTTTTAAGTTATTCTGCATTGCAATTTGTTTGCTTGATGTAATTTTCATTTGAATATCAGTTTAATATTGAATAGTGGTAAATATGTATACCATTCTCTGAAGATAAGTTTTATGTATATGTGAATGAGGGGAAGAAAACATAAAATCCAGAATCATCTGACACACTGAACATAACACTTTTAAGTGATGCGGTGGAAAAAATTGCATGTTATTTGTGGTATTTGAAGTGGTATGTGGTCCAAAAAAATTGCATGCTATTTGTATTATTGTTAGGAGGTATGGTGATATTTTTTTCCCAAGGAACTCTGGCTTTTATTTTCTGATGCATATAGTTGATGAATAAGTTGCAGTTTTCCTTCTTTGCTAAAGTATTGGCACTTTAGGTTTCCTTATTTATGAGCTTGTTACATTTGTTTTACTGTTGATTTGATGTTATTTTTGCAGTTCCAAGCGACTTATGGGAAGCCACTGGTGGCAGCTAGAGATTCTAAATGTTCTGCCAAGGATGCTGAAGCTGGGGTACTCGCTATGGAGGCATTGCACAAGCAGGTAAACTTCATTCTTTCTCTCTCTCTCTCTCTTTTAAATTTTATTTATCTTTTTATGGTTTTCTTCTGCTGAAAGTAATGTTTCTACCCTCTGGCTGAGAGTGGTTGTCTTTTATAGGTCATGCCTTTCCTACTCCGCCGAACAAAAGAAGAAGTTTTGTCTGACCTTCCGGAAAAGATAATTCAGGACAGATACTGTGACCTGAGCCCTGTCCAATTAAAACTTTATGAAAAGTTTTCTGGCTCACACGCAAAAGAAGAAATTTCAAGTATGGTAAAAGTCGATGAGTCAGCAGATAAAGGAGAAGGGAACGGTGCGTCAGCAAAAGCATCTACACATGTTTTCCAGGTAATGTGATTGGTTATTTTAATTCTTTATATGAAATCAGATATGCAGTAGCTTATCTTTGTCCTATCTATCTTTCATGTTCCAGGCACTGCAATACTTGCTAAAACTTTGTAGTCATCCACTTCTTGTTCTTGGTGACAAGATTCCAGAGTCACTTTCATGCCATTTGTCAGAACTCTTTTCTGGAAGTTCCGACATCATTTCTGAACTACATAAACTTAATCACTCTCCCAAATTAGTTGCCCTTAAGGAGATAATGGAGGAGTGTGGAATAGGCTTGGATGCTTCTAGTTCTGAAAATGCTGTTTGTTTTGGGCAGCACAGAGTTCTGATATTTGCTCAGCATAAAGTAATGATTACACCGTGTTCAACTTATTTTTTCATGTGTTTGTAATATGTACAACATTTCTTTATATTAACAACGGTGTTTAATGTAGGCCTTGCTAGACATTATTGAAAGAGACTTGTTTCAGACCCATATGAAGAAGTGAGTATCCATATCTCCATTTTCTGATTGTCAAATCTTTGCTTGCTTATACGGATTCATGTAATTCTTGGGCTCGGTTTCTATTTTTTGTCTTTTCTATCCTGTTTTGCTGTCTCTAATACTTAGTAGTTAAATGTATATTGATTATATATTTTGTCGTACTTTGGACCCTATTTTAAAAGGTTGTCATTCTTGCATTCTTGTACTGCCTTTGTTTAACTCAGCGTGTATTTTTATTGGTCTCTGAATGCAGTAGTTCTCTGATACTGTCTTTAATTTCTCATGATCTCATATATTACTAATATTTTCATCCTCTCCTACCCATCGCCATCCTCACAACAGGATTCAGACAAGAAGGATATTGTTGTGATTTGAATTTGGATTGGGAACAGAAAATTTACATTGTGATAGAAACACTTAAACATCCAAACATGGAAATAGAGTCAGTTATTTGACTTCTCTGAAACCAACATCTGCCTGTTTTCTGACTCTTAAAAATTCTACAGAGTCAGTTGTCCTTTTGTTATTCCTTTTGTCCCTTTCTTGGAAATGTTTATTTTCAGTATTACCGTTAATCAATTTGGAAATTGGAGAAAATGCTTTTTAAATTAGCACAGGCTTTTAAAAGTAATTAAGGATTATGGACACATGAGCTATGTGGTACAAATAATCGATGATGATTTAAGCAATGAATTGGATTTTTGCAGTGTTGTGAACTTGTGTATTTCCTTTTACATGTATTATGCTAATATTGTGTTTTCTTTTCAAATAATCAATCTTGCAATGATTGGATTTGCAAAAATTCAATATTTTATTATGGCTAATGTTTTAAGTGTGGCTTTGTAACAGTGTAACATACCTACGGCTGGATGGGTCTGTTGAATCAGAAAAACGTTTTGACATAGTGAAGGCTTTTAATTCAGACCCTACCATTGATGCGCTACTTCTTACAACACACGGTAGGTTTTTTCATGTTTGCCTAGTAGGCTAGTCACAAAGTGTTCTGTACTGATATTTTGGCTCTTTTTGCAGTTGGTGGCCTGGGTTTAAACCTAACGTCCGCTGACACCCTCATTTTCATGGAGCATGATTGGAATCCAATGCGAGATCATCAGGTAATTAATGTTTACTTTGCTGCCTTTATGTTGTTACATTTGCATTTAGATGCACCTTGTTTAAGCTGAGCAGAATTATATTTCTTCTCAAAATAGAAAGCTGAACCTCTCTAGCCTACACATTGCCTGCAATTACAAGCTCGCAGAACTTGTTACGGATGATCTCCATGCAAATTTGATGATTGACTTAGAATATTCTTGATCATGGATGCTGAAGATCTCTACTTTAGACTACAGATTAAAGCATGTTTTGATATCATATAAATGGAGTGGTCGTTTGACCCTTGATCTAAAATAATCTCCAATTTTTTACCCAATGGCGGCACATAGCTTAGCTTTGGTGTAAAATACCAACAGGAAAACAGAATTTAAACCTTGAAGTTCAGCCTGTTCCTTTTCTTTCCCTCATAAGTTTTATTTATTTCTGCTAATTTAAACTTTCTGTGATGGCATTTAACATCCGGCATTTTGCAACTATTATGTACACTTGCAGGCCATGGATAGAGCGCATAGATTAGGTCAGAAAAAAGTTGTCCATGTCCATCGTCTCATTATGCGAGGAACCCTGGAAGAGAAAGTTATGAGCCTCCAACGGTTCAAAGTTTCTGTTGCCAATGCTGTAATTAATGCAGAGAATGCCAGTCTGAAAACAATGAATACTGACCAGTTGCTTGATTTATTTGCATTGGCAGAAATGCCTAAAAAGGTATTTTGCTGACAGCCGTTCTTAATGTTTTCTTTTTCATATTTGGGCATTTGTTCTAAGCATACCTTTTCTTATCTGAATCCCAACATTTACATGCAGGGTGTTTCGGTCTCAAAGCAGTCCGATTTGGATGGAGATCCAAAATTAATGGGTACAGGGAAGGGCTTAAAGGCTATACTTGGTGGACTAGAAGAGCTTTGGGATCAATCCCAGTATACTGAAGAGTACAATCTGAGCCAGTTTTTAGCAAAGCTCAACGGCTGAACCCCATCACTGACTCGTGTGCTTGTAAGTACTGTATATATCCAGTCCAGGTATAGTTCTCAAATTTTGACATTTACTAGGAGTACCAGGGGTAGGTTCCCCTTTTTCTTTCTTTTTCTTTTTTTTCATTATATTCATAAATCACATCTATATATTTTTTTGTTAAGTTTCATTTTGGTAATTATTCTTTCCCCATTTTTGCTGTTCCTCCATTACATTTATTTATTATGGAAGTGGAGAGAATGGGGGAAGAATGTTGGTTTTTGATTATATTAGAAGCCTGAGGTAACGAGGGAGGGAGAGAGGAAAAGAGAAATGTAAAGTTCGGATGATGTATATACACTCTATTATTAATTTCTTTTATCTTTATTTATTATATTATATTTTATATAAAAGAAAAAGAATTAATTTATCAAATGCTTGGTTCACATATATTTTTATTTCTCTCTGGCCAAGTTTGTAAGAATTTTTTTGGTTTTCAATTCTCTTCAGCCTTATATAACATGGATTGTTGCTACTGTTTAAACCATCGTATTATTATTAGTATTATTTATTTTAAAATGGTTTGATTTAACTTAATTATGTGGTCGACATACACTTATCACAGATAGTTGCCTTAGAGAATGCTTTCGTGAATTAACAGACACCCCTGCTGTTAAAGTATCCAGTATCAATTTGTTGACTGCTAACCGACCACGACCTTTTTGTTAATTGAGTGAAATTTGGCTGCTGGATAACCGTACACGTATACCCTTTTGTGAATAATAAAAGTTATATTTACTGATCGATTGGTAATCTGGTGCAAGTGGAATCAATTCTGGGGGTACTGGATGCGAAATGATAGATAACTCATAACAGTACGTTGGAAGAATCAAAATACGCGGGTGCCCCGTGCCGGATGCAAAATGATAAATAACAGTACGTTGGAAGAATCAAATACGGGGGTGCCCCGTGCCGGATGCAAAACGATGACAACAGTACGTTGTAAGTACCTTTTTCTCAGTTTTCTAACCATGACTTCAGTATTTTATTCTTATCTTTTGTTGACTTTGAAGAAAAGATATTTATTTTGTTATTCTGTTTTTGTATTCTCTAATTCTTTTATTGTAATTCAACCCTTTTATGATAAAGAATTTTTTTATTAAAGTAGAAGGAATTATTTATAAATTCAAAGACTTGTTAAATTATTCCTTAATTATTAGTAATTATGAGTGTTTTAACTTACTACAGATTTGCCTACCCAACTTTAGATTCATTAAGAAGGTTTGGTGGGAATAGACGCAAAAATCACGTACTAGTTCCCAACAGGTAATGTTTCAATTATTTACTTTGTAGCACCAATCACGCCTGAAAATTTACAACCAAGTAGTTCAATCACAGGACTACGATCCAATCACACCCCATCAGAAAAATAAAATAAAATAAAAAAATAAATTTTTTTCAGAATAAAATTCAACCGCACAACGTGGAACACAAAATCAATATTGATTATTTTATTGTCGTTTTCTTAATAGGTAATCAAATTTTAAGACTATATGATTAAGCTTCAATTTTATTTTAAAAATAATTTATTAAAAAAAGAAAAAAAAGAAACATTTTGGTATTTTTCTTTTTTTCCCCTAGAAGCACACGACTCACTTTACGTAACCCTAGAAGCACACGGCTTACTTTACACAAACCCGGGGTCGATTCATTTAATTCTATTTGTTTACTGAGTTGAGTTTTAAAAATTTTAATTTGTTTAATTCGTGGATTTATTTGATCTAATTTATTTAATTTATGAATTAAATGAGTTAATTTATCTCATTTGTGAGTTAATTTATTAATTTAAAAAAAATATATTTTATATATTTTTAATTTAAAAATTTTTAAATTAATTTACTGATCGATCCCTTAGTTTATAATTCGATTAGAGTTAATAAAATATCCATATGTATAATAAATAAATTAATTTAATTTGATTTGTTTCGTTTAGGATTAATTTTTGATGGATCAAACCGAATTGAATTGGCCAGTTTAATAGTCCTACCCCACCAAAAACTACTAAATTAACGGGTTTGTTCATTTATTTATTTAGATTATATTACTAAAATGACAGTAAACATAAATATTGGGAATATATAGCGAGCACAGAAATAAAGATGAAGCGCGCTGAGATAATAATAAATGAACAATATCAAAGGGTTTGTTCATTTATTTATTTATTTAGATTAACTTTAATAAAATGACAGCGAATAAATAATATTGGGAATATATTGCAATTACTGGAATAAAAGGAGCGGAGGTGATATTATCCTTCTTAGTATCCGGTCACAAGACAAGGATAGGAGTAAACGCAGACCGAACATACAGATTGAGAGAGAGCGTGTTTGTAGTGTTGAGTGTCTAAAGCAAGATGAGTGGTGGCAGTGAAGAAGGTGAAACGTTGGAGTACACTCCGACATGGGTGGTGGCTGCTGTATGCACTGTGATCGTTGCTATTTCTTTGGGGGTGGAAAGACTCCTTCACTATATCGGAGTATATCTCAGAAAGAAAAAGCAGAAACCACTTTATGAAGCACTTCAGAAAGTGAAAGAAGGTATACACTTTTCTCTATTGCTTTTTCATTTTTCACTTTCCTTGATATTAAGGTTTAATATTTGTTTCTACATTTCTTTAGCATGATTAATGAAGAATGCTGTTTATGTTTTATGTACTGAATCTAACTGGGTTATCTGATCAGGGTTTTTGGTTTAACAATCATCAAAAAAAAAAAAAAAAAAATCAGGAAGTTATATCCGAGTATATCGTCATCAAATTTTGTCCAGACGGATTTTCTTTTTTTTTTTTTTTTATAAATATCTGTTTTGATGTGTAATTCTCTCAGAAAAATTCAAGCTTTATAGATATTTATGTATGTTATGTATGTAGGTAGTATGCATGTATGTGGATAAGAGATCTGTAAGTTAAGAGATGTTTTTCTCCGCAATGTCTCCCATGTCCTCCAAAAAGATACAAAGAAGGAAATAGTGTGTTCTTTCTTTGTATAGATTTTTAATGTGTATTTGTGAGTGGGAAAATTGTATGGTAATAGGAAATATTGATACATTAGAAATAAATTGTGAAATTGGGAATTGTGGTGGCAGAGTTGATGCTATTGGGTTTTATATCGCTTCTGCTGACGGTATTTCAAAATGCAATCTCCAAAATGTGCGTTTCTGCTGATCTTCTTGATAACATGCTTCCTTGTAAACGCAAAGAAACAGCAGCAGAAGGGCAGGAATCTCATGCTAACACATCACATTTCCAGACTTTCTTTTCTTCTTCTATTTCTGGCACAGCTAGGCGTCTTCTAGCTGAAGGATCTGCATCTTCTGAGACTGGTTATTGTGCTAGGAAGGTAATCTTCATTACTCATTGACTGTTATCTGTCTTATCATATATATCTGATTTATGATCAGATTAGTAACTTGATAAGACTGATAATAATAAAATACTGAGTCATTTATTTTATTAACAAGTTAGTCTAGGTTGAACCATTTCAGTTTTGTTTTAGTGTTATTTTTCCCTACAATTATATAATCTGGAACCATTTTGTTTCTATGAGAGTGGCAGACTTATGGGAAATTAGTTGTTTCAACCTTCATAGGCTTTATGTTAGAGTCGTTTGGCTCCAACAAGTTCATGGTTTGCTCCTTTGTCATTTTAGGATAATGTAATAAACGTTACATAATTGCCACCTTATATATAGAGTAGTTAAATATACTGTCTCAATGAATTTGTTGTTTTGGTTTAAATGTATTGTAGCCCTTTTTTGTCTATACGAACATACATATGTTCATTATTTTTTTGCTTCATCAGAAGATTGTTGGGCTTCCATAATTAGTTTTTCCGTTTTAGGTTGCTAGTATGCTGTTTAAGAGAAAAAGAGGTTGTTGATGTACCTGTTTCTAATTAAGTATGCTTAAAGATTTAATAATTTAAAGGTTATATGGATAATAGTTAAGTGTGGCAGGCTATTTGTGCTCTTAAATTCAAATGATCAATTTTCAAAGAGGTGGATGAGAACTTATGAACTCAACATTAGTCATTTCAATTTGTTTGATATTCATTGACAGTGTCCAAGTTCTAAGTATTCTGTTGTAGAAGCACTTTAGCAACTGTTGTGGTTTGGATATTTAGTGTGGTGAAGTTGATATTAGCAGTACATGCTACAATACTGACCAACTTAAGAAAAGTCTTTCCCCAAACAATACGTACAAGGATAATACCAGGAGATTTTATTGTATTCTCTTGCGATTAAGCATTGATCCCAGAACAATTTTGACTCAAGATCTTGTGTGTTTTTTGGCAGTTTATTGGTTGTATCATTGATCCTATGGCCTTGTTAAATCTCTGTGTAGTTCTGATCAATTAATTTTACTACCAATACAAATCCTCGCTATGATACACTTGACCATCTCATGTATTAGATTTGTATTTTCTTAAATCACATTAATGTATTTATAGCTTTTTATAGCTGCACATTTATTATGATCAAGTGCTCTAAATTGTTTTCATTTGATTCTTTTCAGCATAAGGTGCCATTGTTGTCAACTGAAGCGCTGCATCATCTACATATCTTCATTTTTGTCCTAGCCATTGTCCATGTGTCATTTTGTGTTTTAACTATTGTTTTTGGAGGAGCAAGGGTGAGCATGCAATGGACTTCTCTTACATGTTTATTAATTCTGTTTTATTATTGGTGTATTGTGCATTCTTGCTTCAATAACTTTCTTTTTCATCATATAGATACGTCAATGGAAACACTGGGAGGATTCAATTGCAGAAAATACAGAGCAAGGTAGGATCTATCAAAAATTACATATTTGATATCCGTTCTTGTAATTAATTTTATTTCTTAGTGAATTTGGTGAATTGTGGTATTATTTATGAAAAAATAGAGAAAGTTGAGAATGAAAAGGAGAAATTTTCTATATTTTTTCATGAGTACAGAGGAGTATATAGATTTCTACCTCCTAAGAATGGAAACTAACAGCTGATTTACAGCCTACAATTAATCCCATCAAATCCCTTAATTAC
>JAVXUL010065843.1:0-10048 GCA_035590515.1 Trichilia minutiflora
AAGGTTAGCAATCATGATTCCTCTTGGTTTTCATGCTTAGGAACCTAGGGTTTTGAATGAAAAACTTACATTTCAAGTATGATTTAGGCCATAGAACCTTAAAATAAACCAAGTGTCTCATGAAATCGAGTTCAAAAATTATAAGTGCAAATCTTCAGACTTACACCTCTATGATATCCACACGAACAAGACGAATCAAAATTTCGATTGCTAACTCTTATGTGTTTCTCTGTGTTTTTTATTTTTATTGCGTTTTTCCTTCCCTTAAGAAAATGTAAAGAATAAACTTCAGGTACTTATGTTTTTAACACAATAAAAGTTTCCTTTTATATTGCGTTTTAGGGTTAGGGTTTAATGAAAAATAAGCTCAATGTCCGTGTTAAGTTTGGCCTTACTCTTAAGGCCCAGTCTATTTACTAAAGTTTTAACCAACATCCTTAGCTTAACTTTATTGAATAGATTTTGCCAAATCCTAATCAGCACAAAGTTTCCATGAACTAAGATAAATTCATCTCATGAATTTATACTTTCAATTTTTCCATTCTAACGTACAACCTAATAGATTCTCGTAACGTTGGTAATAATATTAAAATCTAAGTTTAATATCACAAATTATGAGCGGTGTCTAGCAACACATCAAAATCATCGAAGTGACGAGAATGTGAATGGTTCGACATCATATTTTATCTCGTGACTAATGTTACCATGTAGTTTTAATCCATTTGTCCTTGATATCTTAATTGAACATGATATATGAATTGTATCATCCTCGTAAAGTTCAATCTTCATATTTCTTTGATATCCCGAGTATAATTATTTGATCAAATGAATCAATATCACATATTGATGCATTTAAGAATGGCCATGTATTTTAATAATTATGCTCAATCATAAGGCCCCAAAGATATCATTTTCATTATATAGAAGGGACAAATTCTATCTTGATCAAACATATCTCTCTACACGATTCATGATATATCCAATTATTTTTTTTACAATTCATCCTATTAGGGATAACGTTCGAAAACATCAAAATATATCATTCACTATATTGAGAACCATGATGACCTCAAGTTAAAGGATCACATACATCATTGTCACCATGAGAATTGTTTATGACACTTATATAATAATCCATGTAGCATTCTCATGGTGGGTCGGTCCAGTATATTAGTTTACTAACTTTTACCTATGTGTTGACTTTATATCTCCTATCATAACATATATCATGTTATTGTCAGTCACTACACATACTAATTTTAATATATTATTGTTGTCCTATTCACAATAATACTTAACTAAGGACACTTTAAAAATAGTATTCAACTAATTGAATCTACCATTCTAAGGACATTGTTACATTTATTAAATACATATATATGTAATGATGAAATATATATTTATATATTAATTAATAATATCATTATACTTAATATCTTAAATATTCAACATAACCATTGGATCTTATGGCATACACTAATACTTATTGCCTCAAGTACAAATTTCCAATTGTTTATACAAGGTCTATTGAAAATCTAGAGAAAAAATTATGCCTTTAGCTTCTGTTTCATCTTCTCTCACGAATGAATTAGTGCTTTACTGATTACTCATCGCGTGTTTTGTATTATTTCTGCCATGCAGATACTCCTTTTATTTTTAAAGCATCAAGCTTCACCTTTTTCTTCGCCCCTATATTCATGTACCCGAAGAATGTTTCCTCCTCACTAAGTCAATCGATCAACTCCTCTACAAGTACATATCCTTTGAAATTAAGGTTGTCTAAATTAATCTTGTAATTATTAATATATCTTCTCACAGAACGTTCATCGTTAAAATCTTCATCAGAATCCCTCTTTAATGGGTACTATTGTAATGGTGATCTTTTCACCTCTCCAGAGTCATGAGTTATTGTCTATTAGCGCTACCATGACGTGGTTCTTAATCCCTGTTAATCCAATTATTTGACATATTGGTTTCTCAAATTCAAGACGTTAAAAAAATTCTCAAACGACAGCTGTGGCAAGTTCCATTCTCTAGCCTTTGTCAAATAAAGTTGGTGTTTCTACGTTTACTGCACGTAATTTTTAGGATTTGACTGACTTTGATACACACTAATGTAGCGAAAGTAAGAATAAATGAATTTTCGAAGAGAAGACATTTTATTGGTAGTAATAAGAATGACAACAACTAGATTTTTATATCGCTTCTGTACTAAAATCCCGAAAATGCTAAAAGCCGAGAATACTCCTAATTTGTGTTTTTTATGAAATCATGCATGTGTATGATTTTATTGACTAATAAATACTGAAAATCAAAGTAAAATATGAAAAATAATTAAATTTAAGTTTTTCATAAAAGGATAAATTTTTTTTCCGTGTGAAAGTTGCCATTTACATAATTTTTGTCGATTATGTTTCAAATTAATTTTAAATTATTAATTTTCTATTAAGACAGTAATTTATTGGTGATTTGTAGTTCTTTAGGTTGTTGGTTCTATGACGAGAAGTTAAGGGAAGAAAAGTAAAGTTTCCCACTGTTGTAAAAATTAAGAACATAAAATGCTAGAAATATGATATTCGCAATTTTTACGTTTTAAAATTTTCAGCTCTATCCTTATAGAATTTAAAAATAGGATTGAAATATCCTCAAATATTATTATTCAACATGCTTTTATTAAATTCTTGGATCGTAAAAACAAAAAAGTAATTAGGAGATAAATTTTGATTAAATATTTTCTAAAAAAAGAATTTATCTATTTAATTTATTTACACATTACTCATATAAGAATTTAATATTTTCTTAAAAAGAATTGCATAATTTAAGAAAATTGATAGAATAAAGTAGCAAAATTGTTATTTTTTAATTTATATTTCTGAAATTATTTTATAATTACTATTTAGCAAAATTAACTATAATAAAATTCAAGATTTTATTATTTTAACATATAAATTATAAGAATAAAAAAGCAAAAAATTTAATTTTGAAATTTTTATTCAAAAAATAGATAATTTAATATTATATTCAAATTTAAGAAAAAACACATAAATTATTTATATTTAGTCATGAAAACTTGTGTATAACTTAAAATTTTCATAACTTTGAATAAAAAATCAAATACTTCATTAATAATGGATATCTTAGAAACTTTAAATGTTAGATTTTTATATTATTTGTAATAAATTTGACTTTTTAAATTGTGAGTTTTACTTTTCAAGTAATGAAAATCTGTCCAAAAGTCAAACTAATTATGCCATTGTCACTGTAATCCTTCCACGCTTGTAAACTCTAAAGGAACGACAATAACATAATGTTAAGGAGGTGTCAAAAAGTTTTCAAGGCCATAGAATGATTAAAGAAATTCCACTTTGTCTCCCCTGATAATTTTATTTACTTTTTGTTACCATCACATATTTATGGGATTGCATATTCACGTGCATCACATCATCCAAATACAAAAATCCTTCCATAAAAAGACATTGACCATGTAGAAAAAAGAAAAAGAAAAAGATCTTAAGACAAGTTTGAGATAAGGTTCTTGAAATAATTTCAATTGCTTTGTTCATAAAAATTTGTTGTTATTTGGAATTGGTGGGAAACCAAACAAATTAAAAAAGTGCTTTTGTCCCTAATGAATGAAAAACTAGGTCTGCAAGAACGCATGCAAGAGAATTTTATCATATCATAAAACCAATAAAATTATAAATTGGTGTTGGTTAAAATTCAACTCAATTTTTTTTAAAAAAAAAAGTCAGAAGCACTTTTAATTAGTGGAAAACAGATATTGGACCTAAAAGATTTTGCTTAAGAATCAAGGCAATTAAGCACTCACACTCACTCACTCACTCTCAATGATGCTTTTTTCCAATAAAATATTTATCAGACCATCCAAAATTTCTGATTCTGAAAAATTTTTAAAAAGAAAAACAAAACACTTCAATCAATCACCTTTGAAAACGCTAAAAAACAAAAGGTCAGTGTACATATGATACACTGACCTTATGACTTTATTTTTTTTATTATATTTTTATTTTAAACGAAAAAAGTAGTAGAATTTAAGTATATTTTAACTTTTTATATATTTTAGAAGTCAAATACAAGTAAATATAAAAAAAAAATTGCTTAAATTACTACTAATCACCCTATTAAACCCTAGAACAAATTAATTTCATTTATGACTTTGTGTTAATTTCTTTCAAATTTTTGTTTTATATTTGAGATTTCAGTGTAAATTTCATCACATCTTTATTTTTCTATTTTGTGTATGTCAAGCTCGAGGCAGAATCTTAGAAAAAAGAAAATTAACACAAAATCTTGATGACGATACTTTACAACTTTTTTCTTTGATTAATTAGGAGAAAAATGCCCTCTTTCATAGTCGTATACTTCTATTTTATTTTATTTTTTATTATTGAAGAAAATTTGTAAAAGATTTGAATAATTATTTTCACTGTTTTATTTATTTATTTTTATATAAATAGATAATTTTAACATTAGTTTTAGGACATGGAGTGGGGCTATATAGAAGGGCAAATGTTTTATCATGAACACTTTTTTTTTTTTTTTAAAGAAAAGAATTTACAAACCTTACATGGATCTCTTTGTACATATTTTAAGGGCAATTAACAGAAAATACCTTGTATATATATCACAAATTCAAAAATATCCACCAAATAATTTTTGAATAAAAAATAACCCATTTCACTATTTTTAGACAAAAATATCCATTCAAAAAAATTAAATTTTCGAAATCACCCTTCCATATATTTGCCTTCACCCAAAACATTAACTTTCTTATTTACCTCTCTACATTTTCTCCCACCACCACCACCATAACACTTGTTTCCACCCCCGGTCCACCCCTGGCAAAATTTTCGGCTTTATCAAAGATTTCACCAAAGTTTTCTAAGATAACCCTGAAATCTATACTCTCTACATTATTTATTTTTGTAGATAGTTTGTATTTTAGATGTAAAATTATGTTATTTAAATTTATAAAATTATGTTTGATATTATATATTGAAGAAGAATGATAATGGTTATGTTATAGGAATCTTGTAGAAGTATATTATAGGAAAAACCATCATTAAGAATCTGAAATTTGAAGAAAAAAAAATTTATTTTTTTGGGTAGGGGTTTTTGCTCGTAGGTGTGCGAAGCACATCTCCAAGCGTGTGCCACAGTGCACACTCGGTCTTCGAGTGCGCACTCTGGCGTGCCCTGGTTACACCCTATGGCGACGCCCCAAATTTTTTTTTCTAATAAATTTTTTAAGATTAAATTTAATTATTTTAATTAAATTAATTAAATTTATTTTAACATAAAAATAAATTTAAAAACTGTCTAATTTTATATTTTGAATAGAATTTTTATATTGGTAATATTATTTAACTATTTAAGATTAATTTTTATAATAGACAACAATAAATTTATTTTTTTACTACAAAAATTATTTTATTTTAACATATAATAATATTTATATATTAATTTATTGTGTAATAATAATAATAATAGAGACAATAATATCTTGAATATTTAATTAAACAGGGACAAAATTTATAATACGTAATAAATAAATGCAATAAGTAATATTTTTTAGAATTAGATGAATAAGATTAATAATAAAAATGCAATAAATTTAAGAATTAGTACGGGATATGTTATTACCATTGTAATATTATATTTAATTATTTCAATTAACTTTATTATAAAATTTACTGTATTATTTTGTTAGAAGAATGAATTAATGAATATAATTTTTTATTGATAAAAATTATTAATCACTAAAAATATGACATTGATTATTTTAGAATTATTATTTTGTTATAATATTAAATTAATAATTTATAATTGACTTATTAACAGTTGAAGATGTTTATTTTGAAGAGAGCCAAAGAACACCATGTTGAGAGAGATGTGACATCGTTGTCGCATTTGCGTGAAATTGGGTTGATATAGGAGAAATTAACTACGAATCAGCAGATTCTATTCAGACAGACATGCCTGGATCATTTATTTGACATATTGTCAGATTTATTTTTCTCAAGTTGTTTGATACATCACATACTCCAACATGAGATTCATACTATTGTTGATTGTGAGGATGAGATATGGTTTCATATTAGAGGTAGTCTCACGTGATTTAGTCAGAAGAAATTTGCACTTATTACAAGGTTGAAATTTGGTACCATCCCCCATATCCAATCATGGAGTGATCGACTTCTGGAACTGTATTTCTATAGGATAAAGGTGATTACTTTGAACACGATCAAGGAAGTATATTACTATATTGACTTGAGTCGGATAGATTGTCTTGATACAGTGAAACTATCGCTCTATTTTTTGTTAGAGTGTATTATCTGTGGTCAAAAATATAGATATCAGTCGAGCATATCAATTTTAAGAATTCTTGATGATCTTGATAAGTTTAATTGATATCCGTGGGGTTCAGTATGCTGGACACGGACTATCAAATCATTACGTAATGTTTTGATGACATTTATTACTAGCGACAAGAAAGCCTGGGCTGTGACGAAAAAATAGAAGGCCAAAGGAAAGAGTAGTAAAGAAACAGAAAGGATTGTAATAAAATACAATTGTAAGGATTTTCGATTGCATTTAAGGTAAACTATACTAATTATACTTGATTTTTTTTGTTTAAATTCCTCCCATATAGTATGATAATATGCCTAAGCAAATTCTATATTTGCAAGTTTAGATTAATAAAGTTATCGACACAATGGACTTAGATTTGATAAGAAAATTAAATGATTATGTGCCTCGCATTCTAAGATGGTGTTCGTTACCAAAAAATACTCGATCAACAGATATTTGTGATCACTTCTTCATCCCAAATACGGTAAGTCATTCAAACTTTAAATAGCTGTTATTTTTCTATCAATAAATGGATTATTAATTTTTTTTTTATTTATAGTCACCTACAGTGTTACAACATATGGACGAAACTCTCGAGGAATGGTTCCAGCCATATTATATATGTTACATGAATATGGTTGGTGAACTATCAGGCGAGTATAGTCATCCATTATCCTTGGATTATCCCATAAGATATCATCATAGATCGCAAAAGGTTTGTCCTATGTGCTAATATCAAGTTCAGTTTCGTCTATTAATATATATTTCATGTGTTAATCAATCTATTCACCTGCTTCAAAGTGGATGCCGCGTCGATATACTACTTCACATCAGTATATTGAGGAGGTAGCTAAAGAGGAAGTGATTGAACTAATTATGCCGCTGCATGATGTAGTTTATGGTACTCCGGACTGAGATCCTGTGGGATACACACCTCATTTGTAGAGTTCACCATCGTATCATTCACCTAAGATGTTTATAAAAACAGATTGCGCTATTCTTGTACAACATTCATCTCATCAGTTACCTCACATATCGAGTGACATGGAGTATAGATTTCCACTGTCTAGTGGAATGTCATACTTTGATCATCAGAGTGAATTATTGCGCGCTATTAATATCTTGAGATCAGATTTTGATGAGTTTGCACGAAGACAGGATGAATGTTTGGAATGACTTGAGGAGTAGTGCAATGATATTAAGAACGAACAACACGAATGGAGGATGTTGTTTATAGTTTAACACATGACGTACGTCAATAGATGTATATATATAGTGCTACCGACATTCAGGTTTATATTTTTTTAAAATTTTAATATCTTTGAATTTAAATCTATTGATGATTTTTTAATTGAATTGTCATAGTTGGATATAACTTTTGAAGAGCTTTATTTGTGATAGAGTTATATTATTTAGCCATGGTTTTGGGAGTGTATGTTTTCTGATGCAGGCAAATTTTCAGTTAAGCAATATTATAGGCAAAACTCTTTTGGATTTTTTTCATCTAATATGCTTGTTATTACTTTCTTCTCGATGCAAGAACCAGATGTCCATACGATAGAGGATATGGATGCTTAAGATATAGTTGCCGATGAGTATTGTAATATAGTTAATGAGAAGGTGGCTGTCGAAGATAGTATCATTCATGACGTTGGAGTTGTAGATGTTACTGATCAAAACACAGGAGCTTTTGATATGGTTACAAGTCGTTTTGATCGTGTATACAAACCTAGTGCCCATATATGGACAACCTACACAAATCCCATTAAAAATGGTAAGTCACGATACAGACAATCAATCAACTATGAAGTATACACTATAGAGCCTATTTCAGACATCTTATTCGTCCATTTCAATTCATGGATGGACAATGAGGATAATTATATTGACGGTAGTATCACACGAATAACTCTCTATTGGCTTTGTATCATAACTACAACAAAGTCATGATTAAAGGACATTATAAGTATATAATATGTAATTTTTTACGTAAAATTTTATTGGTATTATAATTAATATTTGTGTTTTTGGCTTGGTCGATAGCACATTGATGAGTACAATGATATGTTGGTTCGTCAACAGTTAACATTTGGATCTACAATCCCACAAAATTAGATTGCAATCCCGACCATATTTTGTGTAAGTTTTGATCATCATATTTAAGCTATCTGTAAACATTAATAAAATATTGGCGCTCATAAAGGTATATGTACATACAGATGTTGCTTTAGACTGCATGTGTGGGATTATAATCAGTCATCTATTGTACGACAAATTCTATGTGGATACTAATGTACATAGTTTCATGCCTGGGCATGGTCTGTTCAAACCCTGGGAGACCATTGTTGTTTTATATGTGCCATGGATTGTAAAGCAAGAGCATTGGGTTGCCTGTTCCGTTCATTTTGCACGTTGACGTATTATTATCTATGATTTAGTGCCAAATGATCACTCTGAATATGAGATTAGGATAGCGTTAAAGCCTCTTTGTATATTGATTGCACATTTAATATGAGATGTAGGCCTTGAGAGAGCAGAGGTATCATCTGAGTACGAGCGTTCGACAGATGGTATACCTCATCAGCATTTTGAATCTGGAGATTGTGGAGTGTTTGTTTATTTTTATATTCAGTATTTATGTCTAGAACGGACATTTGATTTTGGTTCGGATGATAGTTCAATTCTTAGGATGAAAATGATTGTAGACATATGGTATAGTCATTTCAAATTATTATGAATTAATTTCATTCAAAATCTATATTGTAGTGATATATGCATGTATTTAATATTGTTGTAAATTGTTAAAGTTATATATCATTTACAGATAATTAATAACCCATTTAACTATAACATATTAAATTGAAAAGAAAATAATATTAAGCTAACATGATAGTTCAATAACAAAGTTATGCCCATTGTATAAAAAACTATATGAAATGGTTCCAAAATGCACATTAAACATTCTTATCATTAAAAACATAACCTAGTCCCCCAAAATACTCATCATTATCACTTGCTTCAACTTTTGGTACTGACGATGATGCTCCTGATGACTATAGATGTGTTGAAAGAGGTGGCATCCGTAGAGTGTATAATATATCAATACCTGATTACACTCCCATATAATGCATTATTTGCTCTAAAGATTGAAGACACTCCTACTCATAGCACTGCCACTCTTGAAGGCACTCGTGTTAATGATACAGCCACTTTTTGATCTCGGTAATGTCTTGCTGACATTGTCAAATACTACTCTCAATCTTAGATGGACTCCCCTCGAGTCTTATGGATGGTTCATGTCACACCCCAACCCATGGAGCCCACCTATGACAGACGCCACAAACCTCCAAGGTGCACTCAATCACACAGAATACCCCCTGTAGGCCTGTAAGGCATACACAAAACCTGTTTTTAAAACACTTCCAATAACAAACCAGTCTAACACCCAAACTCCAAGTATGTATAAATGAGGTCACAAACACTTCAATATATTTAGTATGCACAAAATAGATAAAACATTCATCCTGAATAAAATCCATGGGATCAATCCGCCCCAAAACAAATATAAAATATTTGTTACAAATCTGATTCTCATTCATAAAACATTCATAAACAAAGAAAAGTACAATAGCTACCAGTGGACTAAGGACTCTATCAAGTGAGTCGATCTGGCTAT
>JAVXUL010065854.1:0-10048 GCA_035590515.1 Trichilia minutiflora
TGCACAAAAATAACATGAAAAGTATCAAATTGCTCCTAAAACGCTACTAAACAAGGCACAAAATTATGAGAAAAGATGAGTGAAAAAATCACTCATCAATATGGGCACATGTCGAATGTGCAGGCTGAATCTAAGATCCAATCCTCACTGCTAGTTCCTTATCTGCCATGAGCACAAATGCCTCTTTGAAGTTTACCTCTGATATAATTGTTGTATCATCTTCCTTCTCAGTTGGCTTGGGAGTTTTCTATTGCTGTCTTTCAGAGCAATTTCTTTTGAAATGCCCTTCCTTGTGGCAATGAAAACACCTCAGCACTCTCCTCTTTGATCTTGATCTTAATTGCTTTCTCCCTTTCTGGTCTTCCTCTAACATGCAAGCCTTCACCTGAGCTACCATCTCTTTGCTGGTTCCTTTTGTTTAGTTCCTTTGAGCTCAATGAATTTTTCATATCATCCATTGATAGAGAAGATCTCCTATAGAGCAAGGTATCTATGAAATGCTCATAGGATGCTGGTAAGGATGTCAAGACTAGTAAAGCTTGATCCTCATCTTCTACCTGCACATCAACAGTCTCAAGATCAAGGATTAGTTTATTGAACCTGTCAAGATGGTTCTCCACTGAGCCTCCTTCCTCTAAACAGAAAGAAAACATTTACTTCTTCAAGTAGAGTCTCTTGGCTATTGATTTGTGCTGGTATCTTTCTTCCAGCTTCAACCAAATTCCTCTTGCTGATGTCTCTTTGATCACTTCTCTTAAGACTTTGTCAGAAAGTGAAAGAATTAAGCCACTTCTTGCCTTCCTCTGAATCTCCCTCAACTCAAATTTTGTAAAGCTTTTTCCTTCAATCTGAAAACCTTCTTCTTCAAGGGTATAGTCCAGCCCTTCATGTTCCAAGAAAGCCTTCATCTTGAGTTTCCATAGGGAGAAGTCATTGTCTCCTGTAAACTTCTCCAAGCTGAATTTGGTAGTTACAATATCTGTCACTTGTTCTTCCTTTCTGCACCTTTCCTGATTTGTTTCCCTTCTTCTTTTCCTGATTGTGGATCTGATACCACTTGTTATAGTTAGCACACAATCTCACAACCTCCAGCAACAGAAGAAGAATCGAAGGAAAAACAAACACTCAACAAGAAACCAAAAACTACAGCAAACTTATTTGCAGAAAACTGAACAACAGCAAGCATACGAAAATGAAAAAGATAAGAGAGAAAATAACAAGAATGCTTCTTTCTATTAATCACTGTGTATGAACTTCTGAATTACAAAACCAGGACTTGAACTAATAAGGACCTCAAGATAGCATCTGATTCGTCAGCAAGAATCAATCAAGAAAAGGCCAACTGTAATGCTAACTGATTTTTAATTCCTTCCAGCTAAATGACTCATTTACCCTTTATTGTTTTACAGCTAACTTGACTAACTCCTTAGCTTCAATCCTCTCATATTCATGTACATACTCATCTATGCACACTCAATTAATCAACATCAGATCACAAGCTTACAAAATTATTTTGAAATTACATAGAAAAAAGTTAATTAATTATGAGAAAATAAACACCATAAGTGTATTGCACTAAAGAAAGTTACTCGACACAATAGCACAACTATACTTAGCAGCATAACTCAAAACTAAGAAGTAAGAAAACGCTCATCACCAACCTAATTTTTCTTTTGGCAACTACACGAACATATATTGACAGCCAATTCGAGCTTGGAAATAGCTAGGATTTGGGAATGGAGGTGAGTAGATGAAAACAGGAGTTGCTGATCAATATTTCAATTTTCAAGGCAACGAACCATAATTAATATTATTTTGTTGGGTACAAGAAAATGGGTATAAAAAGCATACCCCTTTCTAATACTTGTTTATATCTCATCGCACATCAATTAAAGAAAGGGATAAGCTTCGAAAATAAATACTATTGAACATCTATTTCATAGATATTGTTCATATACATAAAATACGCATATATTTATTATTGCGTTTCACTTCATCCCCTTCATGGTGCGACTGATCAATTAGCTAACTCAACATCAACGTAGGATTTTACTTCTGCTCGAACACCACCTTTATAGCGGTAACGACTTGCACAATACAAGAAATAGAAAAAGTTGATAAACTCAATTCCTGCTAAGAGGTAGTAGAAATAATCTAATTTTCCTGAATTAATATCATTAGTCAACCAGTCGGGGCGACCATGTCTTCCTGTGTTTTTATGTATTACGGTGATCATGAAGCTGCATAAGTAACTTGCAGTTGCGAAACAGCAAAAGAAAAGAGCATTACCAATACTCTTCATATTATCAGGAAATTGCATGTTAAAAAACTCGAGCAATCCAATGTGATAGAAAGCTTCAGAAAAACCCATCAAGATGAGTGGAGGAGCCAGCCACATGACAGATAATGGTGAATTCCCAAGTAGCTGAGGATGCAAATTGGCTAAGTTCCTTCTCTTTCTTTCAACTAAACCAGCAGCTATCATTGCAAGAATAGTAAATACGATCCCAATTCCACATCTTTGAAGAACTGTAATTCCTCCTTCTCGTTTGGTAATTTTACGAAGTGCTGGGACCAAAATTCTGTCATAGATGGGAACCCAAATTGCGATTGTGAGATATGATATGACAATCATTGAACCTGGTGGGATTTGAAACTTAGGTCCAAGGTGTCTGTCCATTTTCATCGCTTGTGAAATAGTGAATGTCCCTTGCTGTAGCATGGCAATTAAGGTAATCATTCCGTTAATAGCTATTGGAATGACTTTTATCAAGCACTTAACCTCTTCAACTTGTTGGACACTGCACAGTCTCCAACGATTAATGGGAGTTCCATCAGGCTGAAGTCCATTGCCCACTATCATCGCAGCTTTGTTCATGAATCTAAGAAAAAAATTAAAAATATTCAACATCATATGAGACAAGAAAAAACTTTAATATTCCTTTCGTTGATATTAAAAAATCCTTGAATTACCTGAACTGGTTGGTGAGAGGTAGCTTTAATGAAACAGTTTCCTTCAATGGAGGATCATAGAAAATCCGATCGTTCTCTCCTTCTGGATGCTTAAGCCGGCGCTTCTTGAAAGCCGCAACACACACTTGTGCAATACCTGAAAAGATGCTGCCTTCTGGTTCAACAAGAACATAAATTTTTGTTCCCGCGAAGAATAGCATGATTGAACCTAACATAAGCCCTGTCGGAATTATAAAACCCAGCACCCAGCTCACTGAGTCTTGAACATATACCAATAAAGTTTGAGTAATTAACAGAACCGCCGTAAATGAGGTGTAATACAAATTAATGAAACTCCTGATTTGTTTAGCTCCTTTTTCCGTGGTGTGATCAAACTGATCGATGCCAAACGGAATGTTGCATGGCCTAATTCCTCCGGTTCCAACCGCCAACAGGCCTAGAGCCGTCAGCAAAACAGCCAGTTGAGATTTGTTGGGCCCTTTGCATTGACCCAATGGTTGCTTTGTTATGTCGCACTTGGGAGGACGCAGCTCCGGCAACCACGCCGTTAAAGTCATGCCCAACATACCCTGTTCGATATTGTTTTTATTAATAAAACAAATTAATCAGAACTAAAAGTTAATACTTGCAATATGTTATTACTAATTCTAAATCAATACTTGCAATAAGTTATCTTTCAATATGAACCACAATACAAATTTAGAAAACTCTTCCTTCGTTTTATCATAAAATGTTGTTTTAATGAATTCATAGCTAAAAAATTCGCGTTTTATGATTGTTGTGAAAAGAGGGTTTTAACTGAAGATGAAATATATCAATCTCATAACATTTAAATTCAGGGACGAATCCAAAATTTTATATCAGGCCGGATAAATTAATATTTATTAAAAATAATTTTATGAATTTCGACACGTGATATTTTTATGAACTAATATATAATAAATATAAAAATTAAAAAGAATATAAGTAATATTAAAAAATTAAGCAATTTTAGTAATAAGTATATACTGTGTGTGTGTTTTTCAAAAATAATATATTTTGAGTAATATTAAAAATTTTAAGTTGCATAATAGTGTGATTTTCATTGATTAGATAGTAATATAAAATAATTAATTATAAAAAATTATAAAATCTATTTCCAATTGCTAAAAATCACATCATACTTCAAATATAAGTAAGTTTACTATTTGGATACTTAGCATTATTTAAACCAATAATGTTACTCATCAAAAAAGAAAAAACACTCAAATAAAGTGTCAGGTGAGTTGGCATATAATTATTTGATGATAAATTTTTATAATTTTTAAAGTTGTTTAGTATGTTTTTTCAATGTCTAATAAATACATGCTATTTTATTTGGATTACATTTCAGAATAAGTAGCATTACTCATTTTAAAAATATTTTTTATCACATAATAATAAATATAAAATTTTTAATTAGAGAACAAAAAAAAAAGTTGATATCATAAAATAGTAATAATATTAATTAAATTAAAGATTTTTTAATGGACATTATTTAAAAAAATACAATTTTATAAGTTAAATATAGATATGATTTAATTTTTATATAATAATTTTTTATCTAACCTTATAAATGATGAGTTAATAACAAATAGATCCTTTCTTTATAAGACAATAATAAAAATTATATTTTCTAATTATTTGTAATAGATAAGTCATAATAGTAAAATCTAATATCAGGGATTTATGTGAAAGCATATTTATATTTGTTATTATATATAAAACCAGGGACTAAAATATAATTATCCCTTCTTTTTTTTTTGAAAAACCTTGGACTAGACCTGGCTAGCCCTCACATAGTCCCGCCAGTTTCAATTCTTTTGTCGTGATATTTGTCTTAATAAAATTTTGTAAACTAACTTTTATCTTACTAAAATGAAAATAAAAGTTTCCATAATAGTAATCTAGGATGATTAATTCCAAAGAAAAATAATTAGTAAAATTCTTAGCTTGTTAAAATATCCTTATATGTATTGTATATTTATATTTTGTTGGAGTTGAGAAAATCATTCGATATTATATCATTTTAGTAAATTTATTTTTGGAGGGCTTGGCTAATTACCTAACCTAACTTCGTCTCTGGTTCTCAACGTCTTGTGCCTTATTAGTCAATTATTCAAGATAAGACATATGACTCTTTCTTTGTTTTTTAGTGAAATCTCAAAGAGGCTATTTTATTAAAAACAGAGAGAAAGGAAAATGGAACAAACTAGTAAGACACAGGACTTCGTATGCATACTTTATAACAAGTTGTCCGACTTACATATGCTATTTAGTTTTACTCCGACATTCAGGTAAAGGCACAAAAAGAAGATGATTGAATATGAATGACGGAGGATTTAGACAGTGTCACTTATACATGATGTGTTTACTGTATTTACTTTAATTTGCTAGTTTAAGAGTTTTTTATTTTTTTTTCTCTCACCTTGAATTTTAAAAAGAAGGGGGGAAAACCCATCCATATGCGTAAATCAGGAAAAAGGAAAAATGAATTCATTATGATCCCTATTTCTAAAACCATCAATTTGGATCCTGAAATAAGGGAGGGAAAGAGAAGAAATGTACCAGTAGAGAACCAAAGGATCCAATAGCAATAGTATTGTATCTCCCGGAGTAGGCATCGGAAATGAAGGCACCAACCAAGGGTGCATAATTAGATATACCTCCCCAGATATTTATAATGTTTGCAGCAGCCACCTGAGTCATGTGGTACTCTCTCATCAAATACACCATAAAGTTGGCCACCAAACCCAACGACGCCAATCTCTCAAATGTCTCATTTCCTACATGACTTTAATTTTATCATCAGTATAAGAAGAAAAAAGCTAGCTAAGACAAAAAAAATTAAAGAAAACGAATATATATGTTTGTGTGACCTAAGATGAAAGGTATGGCTCTCCATCCTCGATGTTTCGTCTGTGCAGGCCTTGAATCTGCTGAAGGCTTTCCTGGGTTTTCTTCCCTTTCTTCGGCTGATGGTTGGGGTTCCTCACTGTGTGTTTTATCCCCGGCCATTCTCTATAATTTTCTGCTTAACTTGTTTGCAGTGCTTAGCTTAGCTTAGCTTAGCTTAGCTCCTGCATTTTCAGCTTGAGTTGTTTATCTTCTATATACAAGTATCGCCCACAGGGACAACGCGACGCAAGTTTGACCAAGGACAATGGATTTTATCAATTGAGTCCCTTTGACGGCCGGCAGTCAAAGGTTTTAGTTTAAGCACAACCAGTTACATATCGGTTGTCCGAATCAAAATAAATAAATAAATATTAAAAAATTATATTCGAAAGGGACAACATGGCGAAAGTTTGGCTATGGCAAAAAAAAAAATATTAATTGAGTTGACTCGTTATTTATTTTGTTGTTGTTGTTAAGAACTTTTATCAAACATGTTAATATCAGTTTCATATTAGAAAACGAATAACAACCATTATTTTTGTAATTCATATAAATTAATATTAGTTATAGAAATTTCCGTATTGGTATGTCAAATACTTATATTGTGTAGTATTCTTAATTTTCTATAAATTTTGAAAAAGGTAAATATTGTGATATTGACAACTGAATCACGACACAACTTCAAATACAATTGGAGATTTTTAATATTATTCATTAAATAAATATTTAAAATTTTATATTAAAAAACTTATTAAATATTTTAAGTTGGTTAGCTAAGATAATTAATTTTTTATATTGTTGAATTTGAAAAAAAAAATTTATTTTTTATCATATAATTATTCACTTAATCCATATGTATAAAACATAGATTGTTTTTTTTTTTTGAAAACAGAAAAACTTCTACACCCAGCCATTACCAAGACTTCCAGTTGAATACAGGATCGGTGTATCCCCTGGGAACGGAATCTCACGGATCACCTGACAGCTGTTCTATACCACAGGGTGCATGAAACCAAATGATACCTAACAGTCTTTTGATACTGCAGGGTGCGTGAAACCACATGATACCAAATACAGGATAAAACCTTAACATGGCCTCTTAAACGCTTCGCATGAAGATATTTGGGGTGGAAATCAAACCTGAGACCTTGAAGATCTTAGGTGCAACCCGCACCACCAGGCAACCCTGGGGTTGATAAAGACATAGATATAAATATAACTATTTGCACTCTAATTAATATTCTATACACTCTTTTACTCTACACACTATTAAAAAATTTTAAAAAAATAATATTTACTTTATACACTCTTCCAAATATCCAAAATTAATGGATTTTTTCATTATTTTTGTTAATTTTTCTTTCTACTTTCATAAAAACTTTTATTCTACTTATTTTTTAATTATATTTTATATATGATTAATATATATCACAATATAATATTGTAAAAGAATTACAAAACTAAGAAAAAAATGATAAACTTAATTATTCTTTATAAAAAGTCAAATATAACTTGAATATAAAACATTAAAAAAAATTAAGATTATTAAAACATAATAATTAAATTAAAACAAAACATGTTTATAACTAGAAAAGATATTTCATGAACTACATCTAAAATAATTTATAAGATATAAAAATAATTTAAAATTAATATAAAAAAAAATTATCTTTGGACTGTTGGAATTGTCTTATAGATTAATTTTTTTTCTTGTAAGTTGATTGTAAAAGGTTATGACGAATTGTTTTGATGTTAAAAAAAATTATAATTTAAAATAAAAAAATATGAGCGGATGTATTTTAATTAGTATTAAGAATAATAATTTTTATATATTTAAATTATATTATCCTTAATAGTAATTTAAATTAAAAATTATTTGATTAATTTACTAAAAAAATAATATTAACTAATAATAATAAAAGCTTTTAATAATTAAGATAAATATTGAAAGCATAGAGGACAACAGACTGGACTAAGACTGGTTCAAACATAAGACTGATATCAGTTCAAATGTATGACTGACAGACTGCAGATGACGAAGCGCAGACAGATTGTGTAATTATAATGGGATTGACTAATGTACTGATCAAGCTAATTTTGAAGATATGTGTAAAATGCAACATAAAATTTAAATTTTACTTTATTCTAATTTTTAAATTTTGTAAATCCGATTATAATTGATGCACATAAAATTTAAATTTTTCATTTTAAATTTGTGAGAAACAGCTGGTTCAAATGCAATAGTAATAATTATTATTATCGCATTTGAACCAACCAGCTGTTTCTCCTAAATTTAAAATAAAACCATTTATAAAAACTTCATTGATATAAATGATGATGCGAAGAATGAAGACTGACAGCAGGAGTAACTGTGGTTGATGTTGACGATAAATATTTATTAATACCAACAAAGTCTTATAATAATTAAGATAATTATTGAAAGCATCAATGATAATTATAGTGATACAAGTTGAGCAATCTTTTTTTATTTTAATAATAATTATAATTATTAAAAAGAGGACGGTATTGTTTTCATCTGCGGTCATACGGCGGCTCTTCAGGTCTTTGTTATTTTGATTGAATTAATCAACTTTTGTTCAAATTTGACTAATAAATACGAGCAAGACGACAAGCATATTGCAACTAGGACCAAGTCATATTTTATTGAATATTTACAAATTATAAAAGGCTGTGGGTAATGGGACCACAAGATTCTGAATTATTAATGAATTTTATTAATTTTTATTTTTTTTAGAAAAATATTTTTTACAACACTAGACATGTTTTTGTTAACTTTTTTATTTTAGAAAATATACTTTCAACAAATGATACCACACGCAATTTTTATATTTTCAACAAATAGTAACAAACATAATTTTTATTATTAAAAATATTAGTAAATGTGTTCTAAGATTCCTCGTGTGCATGTAATAACACTTATAGAAAGAAAAAAAAAAAAGAAAGTGACACAAATAATCATAATTAGAGCTATCATTTTAAAATTAACTTGGTTCAAAAAATAACTTCAAACTTCATTAAAAAAAAATTTAACTATTTTACCCTCAATTCTTAACAAAACTAAGACATCTCTGTCTCACTCTTACTTTGACAATCAAACATAATAAATCATTTTCATATTCAGATACTCCTTTTTGCAAGTCATTTATGATGATAGAACCAATTGAACAATGACACAAACTGTGAATTTTTTTATTTTTTATTTTTTAATTTCGTTTTATATTAAACCAAAAATTTAAATGTTGAAAGAAATAAATATATGTAATAAAAGTATTTTGTGATAGCATAAATGTATGAAAAATGACAATATGATTTACAGCTTATTAACGTACCAATTTTTGATAGAAAATGATTAATGTGTCAATTTTTTAACTGAAATGGTTCAATGAAGGGGAATAAACACTCTTCAATTTGTAGATTAACTTAATTCAAGACTATAATTTAAGAGTGAAGTTTATTTATAGAATTCTAGAATCAAGATCAAGGATGAACGCTCTCGAATTTTTTCATTCGAGACTGAAAATCGAGAGTGGACTACATTTGACAAATTCGATAGTCAACATGAAATAGTTCCACAGAAAGGATGAACACCCTTGAATTTTGTTAATTAACTAAATTCAAAACTTAAATTCAAGTGTGGAGTATATGAGTCAATTCGAAAGTCATCATGAAGTCAAATTCGAAAGTGAACATGCGAGTGATTCGAGAGTAAGAAACTAAGTTTTAAATTCGAAAGTAAAAATAAATTAGATTAATAAGAGTTAAATTCAAGAATGGCAATACAGTGATTTTATTGGTGAGAAATAACATCTTTAAGTATAAGAATCAAAGTCTTTTGAGTATGAGAATGCATTAGTTAGTTACTCTCTCTCTCTCTCTCTTTCTTTTTTTTGTTCAATACAGGCATGGTTGATCAAATTCCATTACTTTTATGACACGGATGTTCATGATTAATAGGACTAAATGATGATGAGTCTTATGTTAGATGGTTTTTAAAAGGCTTTTGTGTAGATCATACAATTACGTTTAAATAGTTTATGTGTCACACCCCGACCCATGGGGCTCACCTGTGACAGACGTCACAGATTCCTAATAAGCATTCCTTAGGTCCAGAACGCTTACTAAGAACCTGTAAGGCTGA
>JAVXUL010065875.1:0-10047 GCA_035590515.1 Trichilia minutiflora
AGCATATGACTTAGAAAAATTTAACTCACCCATATATGATACCATTTATATGTGAATATCCAAAAGAGTAGCTATATGAACTGCTGCTCGGTTCAACGAGAACATCCGACTAAATAACTCGGAGAAATTTCAACAGCCTACAAAGTTAACTTTATGCAAATATCCGAGCATCTCATTTATATAAAATATTATAAATAAATAGAATCATCTCGGTATAGATATCGAAATAAAATACTTAGACAAAATAAGAAATATGTCATCTCCAGTCGGATGATTCAAATGGAATACTGAAGATAGACGGAATCGTCTTAGTATAGATATCCGAATAAAATACTTAGACAAAATAAAAAAATATGACATCTCATGTCAGATGATTGGTAGTAGTTGTTCGAAATAGCATATATATTTATCACAGAGAGATAACAGCACAGAACCAATATATCAATTACAGGTCAGTTTGTTAAATGATCCGACCCTAAAGACAAAGAATATAAGATAAATACAAACCATAGGCAGCATACGGTTTCGGGTCCCAAATGATGTAGTATTATACAGAGATAGAATCGAGAACAATGTAACCCTTTCAGATATACTCCCCTTATCATGAAGACGACTTAGTCTCGCTGGTATAGGGTCTTCTTTGGACAAGCTGGCTCCTGCAAAAGAACTGAAACCAGTAGCCAACCTCGGACGATGTGGTCCATGTGACATCAGAACGATGTAGTTCTATGACTATCAAATATCCTTAGCTCGAAGATGACGTAGTCTCGTTGGTCTAAGGTTTTCTCAGGGACAACTTGGTCCCGATAAAAGAATCGAATCCAATAGTCAACCTCGGATGACGTGGTCTATATGGCCTAGGAATGACGTGGTTTCATGACTACTAAATATCCTTAACTTAGAGATGACGTAGTCTCGTTGGCCTAAGATCTTCTCAGGGACAACTTGGTCCCGATAAAAGAACCAAACCCAATAGCCGACTTCAGATGACGTGGTCCATATGGCCTAAAAACAAAATGGTTCTATGACTACTAAATATCTTTAGCTTGTAGACGACGTCGTCTTATTGGCCTAAGGTCTTCTCAGGGATAACTTGATCTCGATAAAAGAACCGAACCCAGTAGTCGACCTTGGACAACGTGGTCTATATGGCCTAGGAACGACGTGGTTTCATGACTACTAAATATCCTTAGCTTTGAGATGACGTAGTCTTGTTGGCCTAAGATCTTCTACTCAAAAGATTGGGTTAGCTTCAATCACAGAAATCAGATCTGAGTAGAGTACTAGAGAGAGAAGCTTAGCATATATTCTCTGCGGAGCAGATGTTCAAGACACTAGTCGCGGGATCGGGGGACTTGTTGCTAAAAGGGTCAAGTCAAGGATAATAGATCTTTAGTCTGTCTGCGTTTCATGATTTTTTTATTAGGGTGCCGCTCAGGGTCTCCAGTTTGTATACCCCTGGTCTGGGTACTTGAACGACTTTGCATAGCCCTTCCTAATTGGCTCCAAATACCCTTTCACCCAGGATTTTGGTGTTAACAGTCACCCGTCGGAGGATCAGTTCTCCCCTGTAAAAAGTTCGGTGTCTGACTTTTTGATTATAATATCGGGCCACCCTTTGTTGATGTGCGGTTACCCGAATCGAAGCCTTATCTCTCTTTTCGTCTAACAGATCCAACTCTAGTCTTCGGTTAGCCTCATTCTTTTCTTCATTATAGTCCTGCATCCGGAAGGTCGGGATGTCCATCTCCACCAGAATCATAACTTCACACCCAAAGGCTAATAAGAAGGGGGACTCTCCCATTGTTGTGCAGAGAGTAATTTTGTATGCCCAGAGGACTTCAGGCGATTTATCAATCCACGTCCCCTTGTGCTTTCCGAGCTTCTTCTTGAGTGCCTTCTTAATCACCTTGTTAGCAGCTTCAACCTGCCTGTTAGCCTGAGGGTGTGCTGAGGTGGTAAACCTTAGATCGATGTAGAACTCCGAGCAATTTTCCTTGAATAGAGCATTGTCAAACTATTTTTCGTTGTCGACCACCAATATATGTGAAACCCCGCGCGATATATTATATTCTGCTTAACAAATGCGGTAATCTTTTTCTCTGTTATACTAGAGAGCGGCTCTGCTTCTACGCACTTTGTGAAATAGTCAATCGCCACGATAGCATACTTAGTGTTGGCTCGGACAGTCGGGAGTGGCCCTATCAGATCAAGCCCCTATTGAGAGAAAGGTCAAGAACTTGAAAGACAAGTGAGTTCTTTCGGGGGCTGTCTCGAGATATCCCCGTGAATCTAACACTGGTGGCAAGATTTGACTATCGTGAGAGATTATAAGCCAATAATACCCTTGTCGGATAATCTTATATGTTAATGAACGAGCCCCTCCATGACTTTCGTAGGTTCCATTGTGGATTTCCTCAAGTACTCTATCTGCCTCATCTGGTCTTAAATATTTCAAGTATGGTAGAGTAAATCCACGTTTATAAAGTACATTATCAATAACAGTGTACCTGGCTGCTAGATTCTTTTTCTTTTTGGCTTCATTTCTGTCACTCGGAAGCTCTCCATACTGAATGTATGATTTTAGCTCCCTCGTCCATGTCGGGTCAGGAGCCTCCTGTAGAGCAGCGACAAGGTCTTCTTTAAGATTTACACTCTTTTGCATCAGAAGCTCAATCGACACTGTAGCTGGAGATTTTTCCTTGAACACCGAGGCTAATTTCGCCAGAGAATCGACCTTGGAATTTTCTGCTCGGGGAAGTTGCTCAACAGTGATGCTCTGGAAGGCCTCCATCAATTTCCTAACTTGAACTGAGTAGGCTTGCATATTGTCTTCTCGAGCCTAGAATTGCCCATTCAACTGATTGACGATTAACTGACAATCGCTATATACAATCAGATTCCAAGCTCCCAAGGCCTTAGCCAGTTTCATTCCATTAATCAATGCCTTATACTCGGCCTCATTGTTGGTCACCTTGAAATTAAATCGCAGAAAGTACATGACTTCTTCTCCGCTTGGCCTTCTCAAAATTATTCCTGCTCCTTCCTCCTAAATGTTTGACGCCCCGTCTACATACATTCGCCAAGTCCCCTCTACGGTCTGAGCGGGACTACCACTCTTGTCTCGATGTTGCTGACATCCGAGACCTATAATATGACCTTCTGATCCGAGACTGTGAGTTCTGCCACAAAATCTGCCAGTGCTTGTCCCTTAATAGCCCTCCGTGGCTTATAATCAATATCATATTCACTAAGTTCAATAGACCATTTCACTAGGCTCCTTGACAAATCGAGCTTGTGAAGAATTTGCCTCAAAGGTTGATCCATCATCACAATTACACGGTGAGCTTGAAAGTAAGGGCGTAACTTCCTAGCAGCAACAATAAATGAAAGGATGAACTTCTCATGCAGGGTATACCTCGTCTCGGCATCTAATAGAGATTTGCTTGTGTAGTATACAAGCCTTTGCACCTTCTCCTTATCTTCTTTTATAAGGACAGAGCTGATAGAGTGTTCGCCAACCGCCAAATACAACTGCAAAATGTCCCCCTTCTTGGGACTCACAAGATGGGAAACATATGCCAAGTACTCTTTCAGCTCTCGGAAGCTCTGGTTACAGCTTTCATCCCATTTCAGCCTATTCCCCTTCCTCATCATCTGGAAGAAAGGGAAACATTTATCCGTGACCTTTGATACAAATCTGCTCAAAGCTGCTAACCTCCCCGTTAAACTTTGTAACTCGTTCATTGTAGTTGGGGGCCTCAGATCCAGGATGGCCTGGACCTTTGTGGGTTGGCCTCAATGCCTCATTCACTGATCATGTACCCGAGGAACTTGCTTGCTCCAACCCCAAACGAGCACTTCTCGGGATTCAGTTTCATGTTATACCTCCTCAGGTAAGAGAAGGTCTCCTCTAAATGATTAGTATGATCAAAAGCCTGCACAGACTTGGTAATCATGTCGTCCACGTACACCTCCATGGTGGACCCTATCAAAGGCTCGAAGACTTTGTTAACCAACCTCTGTAATGTGGCCCTCGTATTCTTTAACCCCAAAGACATAATCATATAACAGTATAGCCCTTGGTTAGTAACGAATACAGTTTTATCCTGATCGAGTTCATGCATCTTGATTTGGTTGTACCCCGAGAGGCATCCATAAAATTAAGGAGCCCATGACCAGCCGTGGTATTTATTAACTGGTCAATCTTCGAAAGAGAAAAGCTGTCTTTTGGGCAAGCTTTATTCAGGTTGATAAAGTCTACACACATTTTCCATTTCTCATTAGCCTTCTTCACCATTACGACATTTGCGATCCACTCAGGGTACTAAATCTCTCACATAAACCCCGCTTTTAAAAGCTTGTCCGCCTCAACCATGATGTCCTCTCTTCTTTCGGAATTGAATGTTTGCCTCTTTTGTGCCACAGGTTTAAACTTCAGGTTTATTATCAATCTGTGAGTTATGACCCGAGTACTAATCCCTGGCATATCATCATGGGACCAGGCAAACACATCAGCATTCCTCTTAAGCACCTGAATTATTGATGCTCGGTGCTTGGAGACCAGGCGAGACCCGATTCTCATCGATCTCTTAGGTCGCTTTTCATCCAGAGTGATCGACTCTATTTTTTCGATCAGCTCGGGTGAAGATGATTCTCTGAACCGGTTCGTCCTCTCCTTTGGCTCTTTCAAATGCTCCTCCTATCGATCGCCTTGCTCACACCCCTCGATCTCGTTCTCTAGGGGGTGCTTATGAATGCAATAAGAACTCCACGAGACAGTAGCGAAGCAGGATCGGGCTTTCCTTTGATTTTCTCTCACAATCTCGATCCTCTCTTCGGCCCTGAATTTTAATTTCAGGTAATGAACACTCTCTACTGCCTTTGTGGATCGGAGGAATGGTCTCCCCAAGATTATGGAGTAAGGCATCTTCAGGTCCACCACTTGGAGCTTTACCATGGTAACCTTCTAGTATGGCTTATCGTCCATTGTGATTGACAGCTGCATGGTTCCCAAGTGATACACGCATGACTCTCCGAATTTGTACAGGACGGTCTCTACTGGTTTCAACATCAGGTCCTCTATGCCCAAGGAATCCAGCGTCTCCTTAAAAATAATGTCAGTAGAACTCCTCGTGTCAATCAAGATTCTCCCGACTTGGGAAGTCCCTACTGTCATTGTAACAACTAAAGCATCATCATGAGGATACGCTTTAATACTCAGGATAGAATATCGAGCATAGTTCTTCTTGGAATTATTTGAACTTTCAGCAAGTGTGTGACTACCAATAATCACCATTGCGTCCTCATACCCCGGGTCTCGTCTCGGATCTTGGGGCCTCTCCTCGTCACAAGCTACAAACTTGGTCAGGAATAACTTCAATCTGATTCTGCAGCTCGTAGCATTCTTCTGTCAAGTGTCCCATGTCTTGATGGAACTCACAAAATTTATTCCCTACCTCTCCTGCGAGTCTATGTCTGATCGGACGGGGGTCCAACAATAATGTCCCCCATTTTTTCACCTCCTCCAGAATCTGTGAAAGGAGAGCGTTCAACGGAGTAAACTTCCTTTTTCCTTCCCTCTGCTCCACTCGCCTCGATCTGTCCATGTGAGCGACCTACTTCAGATTGTCTCTCCGAGGTGATCTACGCTCCCTAGTATACTGCTCCTCTCTTAGCCTGTCACCCCTGTAATACTCGGGGACTCGATCCCTTCCCTGACTAGCCTCAAGAAACTTCCTCCCGTCATTTCTCCACCTCCTATTATCGGGCTTCTTGAATCAGTTATTGTCTCTCGGGGGAACCCCTACGAGCTTCTATTCCTTCATCTTCAGCATCACTTGATTCTCGACTTCTATCTCATCAAGTATTTTCCTCTGAGTTGCCTCGTAAGTGCTCACCGAGGACTTACATATAGCATACCAGTCCCTATCTATCTTGAGCCCCTGTCTTAGCCCCTCCAGGGCTAGAGGGTGGTGGAAAGCCCTCAATTCGAGCACCTCCTTATGGTACCTTTTGACGAAGTTCCTGAGGCTTTCACCATTTCCTTGTTTGAGCAGTAAGAAGGAGCTTGGGATCTTGGTGCTAAAGTCTGCACCTCTAAATTCGATGGTGAATACATCAGACAATTGCTTAAAACTCTAGATACTCCCAGGGGTTAAACCCATGAACCACTTTCTGGCCTGCCCCTCCAGGGTTAGGGGGAATAGACAGTACATCTGATCTTTACTCAGACCTTGGACGAGCATCATCTCATGAAAAAAGTCTATATGTAGAGATGGGTTTGCCTTTTCACAAAATGGGGTAATCTGGGGTATTTTAAACTTTTTGGACAAGGTTTGGCCCAATAATTTGAGAGTTAAAGTGACTTCATATAGGGGTCGATTACTGAAATGGGTTCGGCCAGTTCACCTCGGGGGCCCTCCTTTTCCTTGCTTATTCCCTCTATCACCTTTCTTACCAAGGACTCTACATGTCTGTCCTTGTTGTCGATCCCTCGTTCTCCCTCGTAACACAGGTTCCCTTGCCCAAACGCCTCACGTTCCCTTCTCTGCCTCTGCTCCAAAAGTATCCTCATATCATCCTGAAGCAAACTGGTTATACCTTGAAATAAATAACTGATGATACCAGTTCGCTTCAGGATGATATGAGGATACTTTTGGAGTACAGGCAGAGAAGGGAATGCGAGGCGTTTGGACAAGGGAACCTGTGTTACGAGGGAGAACGGGGGATCGACAACAAGGACAGAGATGTAGAGTCCTTGGTAAGAAAGGTGATAGAGGAAATAAGCAAGGTAAGAAAGGTGGTAGAGTCCTTGGTATCATCTTTAATTATTTTTACCAAATATCCTACCGAGTATTGATTTATTTTAAAAATAAATTATTTAGAAACTTATGATAGAATCAATTATTTTCCAATTTAATCCAGAGTGACAAATACTCCTCGTGATAAAAAATAAAAAATGGCATTTATCTATTTAAGAAAATTTATGTTAAATATTCTTTATAATTTTTTGAAAATTTACTTATCTTCTCATTAAAATATTTATGACAAATTGTCTCTATAATTTAAGAAAGTGATAAAAATATAAAAAATATATTTTTATCATATAATTCTTTAAATGAAAAGAATGGATTTTTTTAAAAAAATTTGAATTGAATTTATAATTTTAATATTTTAATTTATAATAATTTATACTAAAATTTATTAATTAATTTTAAAAAAATAGATTTAAAAATATTTTTATTTATAAAAATTTATTGAATTTATTTTTATTTTATAATTTGAATTTAAAAATATTTTATTTTATTTTTAAAAATTAAATAAAAATAATTTTAACTTATTGAATGACTATGATATTTTTATACTATAAAAAATTAATTTATAATTTTATATTCATAAATACTTTTATAAAATAATTTATCGAATATAAATATAAAATTATAAATTAAATTTTTTATTTTATAATAATTTACTAAAAAAATTTATGATATAATTTTTATAAATTAAAATTAAAATATTTTTACTTTATATTAATAAAAAATTTTGAATTTATTTTTATTTTATAATTTAAATTTATAAAAATTTTATTTTATTCTTCTTTTTAATTTCAAAAATTAAATAAAAATAATTTAAATAATTAAATTATTGAACAACTATAATATTTTATACTTTAAAAAAATTTAATTTATAATTTTATATTTATAAGTACTTTTAAAAAAATATTAAATATAAATATAAAATTATAAATTAATTTTCTTAAAGCAGAAAGAGTTTTTATACTTTAAAAAATTTATAATTTAATTTTTGAAAATTAAATTTAAAATATTTTTATTTTATAATTTAATGGACTGCTTTGCATATTAGATTATTAAGATTGTGCATGTAATATCCGTGTTTAAACCCTGGGGGTATAATTATAATTTTATACTTTTTTCTGTTCATATATTTGCATCCCTTATGCATATTGATGGATTGTCAGTACGATTTCGGGATTTTATCAGAGATTTATGTTGCTTAGAAAGAGTTTGAGAGTGTGCACATAGGTACCCCATTGGTAGATTTCAATTTCAAAAAGGACTGAAGTGAGAATTACCATTTTGACAGGTTCGATTGATCGAATGGTCAGGTTCGTTCGACCGACGATTTGGAGACTCTCTAAAAAATTTGCAACCTTTGATTCATTCGATCGAATGGGAAAATTTGTTCGATCGAATGTGGCTTCATTTGATCAAATGGGTTATTCGTTTGATCGAAGTGCTAGTCCGTTCGATCGAAGGGAGGTTTGTTCGATTGATAAAATGAAAGCTCTCTGACTTCTGTAGACGTCGAAGGATTCGTTCGAACGAACCTTGATTTGCTCAATCAAAGAAGGTGATTCGTTCGAATGAACTCTAATTCATTCGATCGAATCGACGCAAAATGATGACTTTGCCCCTCATTCTAGAAGCTTTTTCTTAAGAAAACTTAAGGGCAAAATCATAATTTTACCCCCAAGTTTATAAAAAGGGATTGAGCCTTGAAATTTTGGCCATTCTCTCCTTTCTTTCTCTTTTCTCCTCTTGTTCTTATGTCAACTCTTTCTCTCACTAAACTTTACCACATTTTATTGGATTTTTAATTTCTCTTCGCCTGTCGATCATACTCCACGCATCAAGCTCATTGGGAGCAATAATTTGTCGATAGAGGCGCGGAATTGTGAAAGGGCGTTTAGGGTTTCAAGGAGAAAATTTGGGATTTTCTGACTTCCGAATGAAACCAAGAAAAATCGACCATACCACAAGGTTCGTAGCCTCCTTTCTAACATGTCTGTATATTTATCTTCGTATTTTAGCAACTTAGATTCGTATGGATTTTACTGTGCCTTTGTATGAATCTTGGTAGATTTATCGCGTGTACTTTAGTTTTTATGCGTCATTAAATTGTAATGGAGTTGAGAAAGTCGTAAAAAGCTAGAAATACGAATTCAGAGAAAATGGATAAGCATAAACAGTAATCAAAGTTATTGTTCCGACAAGCATGTGGGATCTATTTGTCAAAATCATGAAAATGCGTCGAATTATGTTGGTTTAGTAGCAATGTGGATCTATAGTATGAGTTTATAGGCGATTATATGAATAACGGGGGATTTAATCGATGTAGTGTATAATTTGATTCTAAGGAACCCGGAGTAGCATTCATTTCACACATACACATCATGTTCGTATCTTAGAAATATATATTAATATAGTTTTGGCAAATGTGAATAGGTGATGGAGTGCGAGCGAGAAACTAGCATACTGAGTCGAGGAACGAAGAGAATTAGGGAGTGTATCCCCCCTAAGCTGTGAGTAGACTATTTTTATTTTTATTTTTATATTTAAAATTTGTTTTTATAACCGCATTGATATGCCCGTATTTTTTATAAAATGATTTTATAAATTATTTCTGTTTATGTGAAATATGTATAAGTTTTACATGAATATGTGCCATGGGCCAATTTTCGATATTTTTATGTTTTGATAGTGATATATATTGATAATACGTCCAGTGGGCTAAGTTTTATGTTATTTATATGATGTTACGATCAGAGGGCCATATTTTATATTTGTTGTGATGATGGCCAGATTTATATATTGGTGATGACAACCTAGTGTAGTGGGTCGGGATTATTCACTATAGCTACAGGGGAGGTAGCCTAGGATCGACTTGATTGAGAGGTCGCCTAGGTAAATGGAGACTTCATAGGTGGGGGTGGTGTATGGCTATTGTATTGTGATGATGTAATGGGATTCAATCACCTGTGAGTCTCATTGGGTTAGTCACGGATGTCACCCCGTGGTTAATCCGAGGCGAACGTTAGTGGTAGGCTAGGCTTATTTTTATAAAACTAAATCATGCATATTTTATTCTTTGCATTAAAATCTATTTTTATAAAATCGTATATTTTATCTGCATATAAAACCCGCTGACGGTCTCGAGATGCTCAGATCAGGGTAATCTTTGAGAAAGGCAGCCAGCCCAATGATTTGAGTTTCCAAAGTAGAATAAATATTTATAGTTTTTATC